>JAAWXA010000001.1:39857425-40136366 GCA_038090715.1 Florisuga fusca
AGAATCATGTATGCTATTCCTTCTCTATGTCTTTGCTTCACAGCATGTATCCAGATAGTAAAATGCCTTTCCTGTAACTTTTATACTTTTCTCTTTCAGGTGGGAGGATAAAATCCACATTCATGGATACTTTTTGGATCTTATTAATAAGCTGCATCTGAAAACATTCATAGTGACCAGTGCCAGTGCTAGATTGGTGTCTCTTGTGCAAATCATCTTGTGACAAGTACTCTGGGATGTCATCCTGTCTGAAATGTTGGGTCCAGAGTAGACCCTGAGCACACTGTGCAAGTGCTGTATTTATTTATGCAGCTGTATCTCAGTAGCTTGAAAGATCTTGTTTCCACACTGTGTTACTCTTGACTCAGAGTAAAGAACAAGATTTTCTCACTTTTTAAATTCCTTTACATACAAACGTCTGTGAAAAATGGGGAAAGTGTTCTAGGCAGGGAGGAGAGAATATATCTTAGCAAATCTCAGGTTGGATTAAATAGGTAAAAGGAGTTTGACCACAGGGTATTTAATTCTGCTGGTTTTTGCAGCAATGAGGCCACTGGTAATGCAGAGGGATATTACATGTTGTTTATTCATTTTAGATGTATTAATGTTAGGAAAGATAACCAAAAGATTTAGAAGTAATGAAATGGTGAGGCTTTTCCATATAAAGAGGAATCTTCCAGTACATCCTTCCATTCCTAATCTCAGGAAACTTGTTTCACAGCTGTAGCTGATTAATTTCCAGCACTTTCCGTTTCCTGGGCTTTATAAGTTGCATTGCCAAAACCATTAAAAGCTAATATGAAATAAAATGCAACGAGTATGTGTAAAGAACATAAAGATTAAGAGAACATAAAGTTTAAGAGAGGGCTCTTCAGCCATCAGTTCCCTATGAACTACTGCAGCACCTGAAGCTTCAACACTCCATGGAGCTTCTTCTTACAAAATTTGTGTTTAAACAACACATTCTTCATTGCTCCTCTACATACCATCTAACATATGGATAAATTACATTTATAATATCTATTTCATTGTACAGATAGGTATTTGATTTTTACTGTTCCCTTCCCTCACCCATTGTGCCATCCATTATGACTGTAAAGTAGCTAATTAAGTGAGACTAGAAGATTTGGTTACAGTGCTGACCCCTGGCAGTATGATTTCACTCAGCTTTGAATTTATTTTTCTGTAATTTTTTTTTAAAGCTTAAGCCATTGCTGGATTTGGAATAATAACTCATTGTAACTAAATCCAAAAGCATTTCAGAAAAGAAGTGAAAATAGAAGTCCTTAATCTGATAGCTTGAAGACAGAGTAACTGAGTTGCAGATATTGTCTACTAGATTTGAAAACAAAAAAACTTCTTAAAAAAAGAAGAAAAAAAAAATCTATTTGGGAAAAATCTTAATCATCAGCTAATCTCTTCCAGTAGGTAACCAGCAGTTAATTTCTTTCAGTATTGTGGCTTGCCAGGAATAACCACATAATGTTGTGCAACTCAGAGCTCTATTTAGACTGTAGCCTCTTTGACACAGATTCTGTTCATTGCTTGTGCAGTGCTTTGTATCCTCTATTACTCTCTTTTACTCTCTTACTCTCTATTACAGAGTAATAAACACTCCCCGCTCCTCAGTCATGGGACGCATTTAGGTGTGTGAACTTGTTGGTTCTTGTAGCAGAAATCAAGAATAAAGAAAAAGCCCTGCAGCATTATCTCTCTTCCAGACTTCTGCTGCTAGGATTCAATTAATATGTAATCATTAATTAACTAAGAACTTTGCCTGAACTTATAAACATTATAAAAATATGCACAAATATATGAATTTAGATATGATTTATATAAATGCATTACAAATATAACTTTTGCTTAATATATGTAGACCTGATTTATAAAGTCAAGCATCTGATTGCAAAATGTCATTCACTGTAAATTTTAATGAAGTTTTTTATATGAATACATGGCTCAATACTGAGAGTATTGTGTGGGAGTGAATGACTGGCTAATGGAGACTGAATGTCTGAAGTACTGTTCATGGGTGTTAATGACAGCTCAGTGCTGTTTCTCATCTGGCCTGGTCTATTACTTTTAGAAATTAAAACCCAATCAACTGATGTGGTTTTTTAAAGGTGTGTTTTTTGGTTTTTTTTTTTTTGTTTTTGTTTTTGTTTGTTTGTTTTTTTTGTTTGTTTGTTTGGTTTTTTTGGTTTTTTTGGTTTGTTTTTTTTGTACTGTGTATGTGCTTGGCAGCAAAGTTGGATTTGGCTTGTACTGAAATATTGCTGGCAGCTTTAGTAATTTTAAAATGCAATCTGTGTTACATTTATCAGGCTTGTTATGGGGAGACTTGATAGTTTGACATTTAGCTCCATTAATGTTCAAAATAAAATTAAATACAACCAGTCTTTTTACATGTATGTGATCAATAATTACAAACAAGACAAATAACAAGACTTTTAGAACAAAACATTCAGCTGTAACTGCATAATGCACGTTGGCACCATACCCATGTGGTGGAGCTTGAATGCAGGAAGGGAAGTTAGAAAACTACTAATCTATTGGGTAGGTACCAGGTTTAGACATTGATCAGGTGTTGCTTATAGTCCTTGGTGGTAAAAATAATAATTACAGGCTAGGCATGTGATACTGAATTAAGGATAATGTGTCATTTTTGGTTCAATGATTTTTGTTTCTATCAGAGAATGTGAGCTCTTATTTTTTCAGTTGCCTAGTAAGAAAAAACAAGAGAAAAAGACAGCATGAAAGTGTGTAACAGGTCACAGTTTAAGTACCATTTCATATTTCTGGAGATGAAAACTTCTGTAAAATTATGAATCAGTTTCCAGAGGATACAAAAATACCCACTGGAATTCTGTGAATGTCTTAAAATCTGTTAGTTCATTGGGAAGATATTATAGGTGACAGCATAACCCTGGCAGATCAGTCAGTGTTCTGTCTTTAAATTTTCAATTGTTAGCAACAAACTTTTATTAACTTTCAGACAAGGAATCAATTGAAAATAGAAACATTAGCAACGTCTCTTTGATACTTACAACTTACATTGCCATTATCCATCAGGAGTACGCATGAATTATGGTCAGAAACTGTCTGGCTTCAGAAAACAGATTTAATGTAGTTCAAACATAAAAAAACTGCATGAAAAGCAAGTGACCGTGTTCTACACAAGCTAATCTCTGAGGCTTTGCTGTGAGATGACATCTACCTGTTCTGTTAAAATGGACTTTACAGCAAATTTTGGCATGTTGCATTTAGTCATGCCTGAAAATGAGACCACACCTTGAGTCATGTGTTCAGTTCTGGGCCCCTGGCTACAAAGAGGACTTTGAATTGCTGGAGTGTGTCCAGAGAAGAGCAACCAAGATGGTGAAAAGTCTAGAGAACAAGTCCTACAAGGAGAGGCTGAGGGAATGGGCGTTGTTAAGCCTGGAGAAGAGGAGGCTGAGGAGACTCCTTATTGCTCCCTAGAGCTAACTAAGAGGAGGTTGTAATGAGATGGTGTTATCCTCTTCTCCCAAGTAAATGAGAGGACTAGAGGAAATGACCCGAAGTTGCAGCAGTGGAGGTATAGACTAGATATTAGGAAGAATTTCTTTACTGAAAGAGCAGTTAGATGTTGAAACAGGCTGCCCGTCTATGGTGGAGTCAACATCCTGGAGGTATTAAAAAAATATGTAAATGTGGCACTTCAGGACAAGCTCTAGTGGGCAAGATATTTCTTTTTTTTTCTGGGGTGATAGTTAGACTCTTTGGTCTTAGAGGTCTTTTCCAGCCTTGATAATTCTGTGATTATGCTTTTCATATTAATCACCATCCCATGCCAATTTCTTAACCTTGTTTCAGGTAAAACATTAGTCTTTGATAAATGATCTTTTAGAAAAACATAAAAAATACAGGATATGTAAAGACGCCAGCACCTCTTGTCAGATCCTGTGAAGAAGCTTGTAGTTTATCTTCCTGTGCTTACTGACACAGCACGTATTTGGTTAGATCACTTAACTCCTTCTAATTTATCTAAGACTCTTTTCACTTTTGTGTATATATATAATTATTTATTATATTTGTATAAATATATATTTATCTTTGTGTCTTCTTCAGATTTTGCCACTTGACTAGTAACAGTAAGTGTAATTTTTTTAGGATGGTATGAACTTCCAGATATTCCATTCCATTCCATTCTTTTTTTCAGAGGAACATTTCCCTCCTGCTTTGTATCTGCATTCTTGTCAGGTTTCAGCTGTCTTTACATTACACCATGACTGTTAAGCTTCTGTAGTAATGAAAAAAAATCTATTGAAACCTAAACTAAATTTGTCAGCAAGTTCTGTTTTCTCTGATGATCAGGAAACCTGATCTGAGAGTCACGGATGACACCTTTGTGACACTTTTTAAACAAAGATTCCTTAATACAGAATCACCAGTTAAAATGCATGTATTTCTAAAACTATTTAACTTGTGTGACACCCAGCATCATCAAAAAAAGAGGGAGACTGGAAAAAAGGAATTAAAATAGAGTAGAACAAAGAAAGTTATAAGACATTGACCTAGAAATTATATCACAATGACCCCTGGATCTCCACTTGGGAACCCATGGATTAAATAATTGATTTGTTTTCCCCTTTTTTACAGCTGGCTCCTGATTCTGATTGAACTGTCAGTTTGAGATGTACAGACATCACAGCATACTCCACCTCTCTTATATTAGGAGCTACCTCAGGGGAAGCTCAACTGTGGAGTATGGGTGCAGCCTGCCAGAGCATATTTTCTTTCTAACTCCACAGAATGCAGAAGCAAAATGATATATCTTGCCTCCCTTCTTAAAGGTCTTCCTTTTCTGAGAAAGGAGAGCAGAGGTTAAAAAAATAGCAGCTGGCAAGAAGTTTAGAAAATGGAAACAAAATGAATAAGAAAAATCCAAAGACAAAAAGCAAAAGACTGTTAAAGAGAAAATATATTGGGAAAGGAGAAGACAAAAGACTTTGAAAGATGGGTAATGTAATCACTGAATGTCACACAAGGGAATACAGCAAGTAGAGAGCATTGAATTATCAATACATTAAAAGGACCTCAGATGTTGCACCCCAGTTACTAGACAGATTTGCTTGAATATTCCTGTAGAGAGTTAACATTGTGCAGTTTGAAAAAGAAAGGACTTCTATAAGTTGATGATTTTAGGCAATTGAGTGATCATTCTAACTAACTGTAACACTGAAACTGTAACACTGGAAATGTTGCCATTGTTTCTTCATAGTCTGTTTTTCACATTCAAAGTGTTAAAGTGGAAAATGAAAGACAAAATATATATATAGTTCAAGTGGTGATTTTAGACAGTGGGGTATTACTCTGGAAGACTGAAGGCTGAGAAAATATTTCTGAAAACCTAGATGTAAAAGCTATGTTTTATTCTGCTTCTGATAATAGTGATAATGAACTGAGAAAATGGAGAAGATGGATTTTGTTTCAGTGCAAATAAGTGTCAGAATAAAGCAAAATGAGAAAGCTGACAGAAGCAGAAGGGCTGTGAAAAAAACCCTAAGAGGTGAGCTCTGTAGTGTTGATAATGTATAGTGAGTAAGTGCTATGGTTATATTATAAACAAACATCTTGTTGGTGTGTGTTACAGCTTCTCATTCGAAGCAGGACTTGCAGTCAGACAGCTCTGTGGGTTGGGAGCTTCATGGTTAAGATATCTTGTGTTTCACAAGCATTATTATGCCATTGTACATAGAAGATGCTCTTTTCTTTTGAGTTCTGTGTAGCTGAATAAATCTGTGGATTTTATATTTTTTTAAAGTAAAATAAACTCCTTAAATATTGTTAAAAAAATTCTACTAAATGTTGTTAGGAGTAAAACCATGCTGACTTACAAATTATACATAGTTGTAATCTCACTTTAAAAAGCCCAGATTCTATCAAATATTTTTTCACATTTGTGATCTCTAGAGATTCATTAATTTCTTTTCTAGTCATATCATCTAAACTGTTGTATTTATTTGGTTGATACCTATTCAGAACAGATAGTGTAATTTTAATAAGGAAAACATGTTTCCAAAAGCTTGCTAAATTCTGACATTTTGTATGAAAGACTTCCCCCTCTTGTGCTAGTGTCTTATAGATTTCTTCTACAATTAAAATATTTTAATGTTGTCTATAAGTTGGACAGTGGCATAGTCAGATGCGTGAACATAAGAGATTGAAATCACAAATGAGAACTCACATATATGTCTTGTATTAATCAGGAAATGAAACTGATTTTGACTTCCAAAGGCACCTCCAATTGGACAAATACTCAAGCTGAGATGACTGACTTTTAACTCCCATTGAGTGAATTATCTCTTGATAGATTTCTGAAGACTTTTCAACAAGCTTCAAGGGCTAGTGGTAGCCGTGTATGAAAAAAACCAAAACAAATTAACTGGAGTTCCATTGAAAAGGAATATTTTTAAAAACAAATTCTCAAGAAATAAATTTTGTATATGAACCTGTGAAATTTATTCTCCCTGTCTGGAACTGATGCAGCTACCTTTCAGGCCTAGACTCCACGTGTATTTTCTTTCAGGCCGTAAATCATTAGTTACCTGAAGCATCTTAGCTCTGTTAATTTCCTGCTATTCTTTTTCTTCTCACACCACCTTAAGAAACATAGATTCAAGGGATTTCTTCAGACACTGTTTGTATCTGAAAGCCAGAAGTCAAGTAATAAGGGAAAAGTTATAAAGCCTTTAGACTCGTGAGGTCAAATGTCCTGAACACAAACATAGCAATGGCAGTCAGAGAGAGGAATGCCCACTGTCAGCACACAGTCCCCAACACTTCTGTAGGAAACACAGAGAGTTAATTCACAAAATGAGTAAAAATGAACTGCTGAGTAAATAACTCATCTGATTGCCCCTTCTGTTGCATACAAATGTACTAACCCGTGGAGTGTTGTGGAAGATTTGACTAATTATTCAGCTTGTGCTGTTCCAGTGACTTAAAAATACATGTTAGTTAAGCCAATTGCAAAACAGCAATCAATAAAAACTGCTGTTTAAAAAAATATCCCACAGTGTTTTAAGCTGTTTTGAAAATGATTTCCAGCAGTATTATTTCTTAACATACAAGTTAGCACATATCAGAAATGACTGGTTAGAGCACTGAGAAATGTGATCCCCCTTTGTAAAAAGCACTTTACAAGAAGGATAGCAATGAAAACTGAAAGCATTTCTTGTTTTCTTCAATATGAAATGATTCATTAAACATTACGTAGGTGTAGCTTATTATTGAAAAGGTATGTAATTATTTTGTTCTTAAATAAAACAGTTCTGATTTACTGTGAAATTAAATTAATACTACAAACCACCCAGAAGTTTCTACTATAATTGCAAAATAAGCAGACATTTAATTATACTGCTTTTAAAGTGAAGAAAAATCCCTTGTATTTCTCAGTAATTAAAGGTCCCTCAGGTATTTCCTTCTCCCTAAGAAAAGAGATGCAAACAAATGCTGTGAGTCATTATTTTTTGATAATGACTTGAAAAGTCTAGGACTAGAAAACTTCCAGGAAAAATTAATCATTAAATGACCATGTCAGATCAAGTACACTGAATGTTTAATGAAAATTCAGTCTAAAACTAACTAGGAAATGAAATTATTTATTAAGATTACTTATTGTACCTTTTGGTTCTAAAACCAGAAAATATTATTACTTGGATTTGTGTTTGTTCAATCCTCATTGGTTTGAATGGAGAGCCCTGACTCAGTATTGTTTTGGATCCATTCTCCATTGTTTCAGAACTACAGTAGAGGACTACAGTATTGAAATGTTTCAAGCAAACAGCTACACTTGGTAACAGTGCTAGATTTCTACATAGAAGGTAATTCTCAAGTAAGACAACAAAATACCATACATGAAAATGAAATGGATTTACAACATTCAGATGACATTATAAGGAGTCCATTTATTTCTAAAAAATCAAATTCCTAAAAAAAAATAAAAAAAAAATTAAAAAAAAAAAGAAAAAGTTAAGGATAAACTTACTGTGGGGTTTCTACAAGACAATGGCCATGTACTGAACGAGCCATGTACAGGGGGGTGTTAATGAACTGACTTTGACACTGAGGTTTGAGGAAGCCAGGCAAGATGGAGGAAGCTGGCACAGAGAAACAGTCTCACGTACCTCATGTAGTCTGCATGTGGACACTGCAGTTTAACCAATGAGCTTACAGGTCAGGAGCATTATCACAGCATGATAGTCAATCACTGAATGCCATGTAGCTAGTAAGACATGCTGAGTTGTATTTAAACACAGTTGTTGAGTTAAATAAACGAGACTTGCTTTTCAATCATATTGGTTGTGTTGGCATTTACTCCAAACCCTCTCGTGACAAGTGGTGCTCAAACAGGGACCTGAGTTCTCTGAGCACTGATGAAGATGATGCAGTGAAGTGCTTGAGGAGAGGAAAAGAGAGGAAGCCGGCCGAAGGAGTGCTGCCCTGGCAGTGGAGAATACGCTCCGCGGGACTGTGCCGCAGATGCGGTGAGCCCAGATTGTAAAAAGGGGAAACCTAGCTAGGTCGGAAAACCTGGGATGGGCTACCCAAGTGGCTGGGGAGGAGATGGGAACTACCCTGACCAAGACAGAAAAGGCACTGGTGAAACTTCTCCAACATATCCTCTCTATGAGAGGGTTTAAGTATGATGATCATACTCTGAAGCAGTTATTACACTGGGCAAAGCAACATAACCATTTAAAAGACTGCAGTAATGTGTTTGAAGTCTCACTTTGGGAAGAGGTGGGCGGTACCCTCTGGGAGGAGGTCTCTAGGGGCTCGAAGGACGCAACCAAACTGGCGACAATGTGGCGCCTGGTGACTGAGTCTTTGAAAGAACTAAAGGCAGAGAGGGAGGTTGTGGGGTTTTTCCATAGAAGCAGACATGTACTGAACAAGCCATGTTCAGGAATGTGTTAATGAACTGACCTTGGCGTGAAGATAACAACAGAACTGGCTTTGTAGCAAAAACAAGATAACAGGGTAAAGGCAGAAGCAAATATTTTTCAGTTGGGATGGCCTGGCAGGGGCGGGGATAATAGCCTTTAACCAATTAGCTTAATTGTCAGGAATGTGATCACCGCCTAATGACCAATCACTGAATGTTCTATATTTAGTAACACGCTTAAGTGTATATAAGCACCCCTATGGAGGTGAATAAACGAGGTTTGCTACAATGATATTGGCTGTGCTGGCAAATTTCTCCATGCTCCTCCACAACAGGAGGTTACACAGACTGCATTTTTTGCCTTGGGGCCACAAAAAAATGAGCCTATTGACCCCTCTCTCTTTGTGCCATCTACAATGCTGGATATCCCAGGTGTTCCTGTTGAGATGCCGCCATGGCTGAATGCAGAGGCAATCAGATGAAGACAATCAGGTGTTGCCAATTATGAGGAGGAAGGCGTGAGCTCCTGTTAAGCCCACCTGTGCCCAATTAGGGCTGGCCCCAACTGCACATGAGCAGAACTGGGGGGCCAGTAAAAGGTGGGCTTCCAAATCCATGGGGAGCTTGGCTCACTCCTGATCCTGGTCTGAGGTGGAGGCTGCCCAGTCTCCTGTATCTAGTCACAGGAAGACCAAGATGTTTTTCATGTCCCTCCCATAGTTGCACACCCATAACAAAATATTCAGAAGTCAACAAGTCAAAAACTCTTAAAAAAACCCAGGAACATTTTTCATTTTTCTTAAAGAAGATGATTTCTTGGTATTGCAACTATTTTAGAATGACTATAGCTTTACTGAGGAGCTCAAAAGGTAGGTCCAGCCTGACCTAACCAGGAAATGTTATGCAGTAGAATTAGCATCAAAGTACCATACAAGTAGGTTATATATCCCAAGGATTACCCTCTCATGGAGTGTGCAGCATGACATGAGTGAAAGACATTTTTTCCAGGAAAAATCACTAAATATTTTTTCTGTGTTTTATGTCTTGTGGGTATCAAAAGTAGAAGAAATCTAGATAGAAGGCTAAAGTTTGAGAAAGTACCTTAGTACCTACCATATCAGTAATTTTTCAAGGACATATAATAATTCTTACAGCTCTTAAAATGAAAACTGAAAAAGACTGAGGATTTCTAGTCATGCAGCTTCTTCCCTCTTCAGATGGAAGAAAGAGCTCAGTGTATCTTCATTTATCCTGAAGAACCAGGCTCATTTCTGATTTTTGCACAGTACAGAAATGTTTCCTGTGATCCACTGTCAGAAGACATTCCTGAGGTCAGCTGCTTAATCTGAATAAAAGTGAATTTAACATTTCTACGTGCAATTAAACACATAGTCTTATGTAAAGAATGTGGAACTTCAAAGTAATAATATCCCTTTAGTTTGAGGCATAATATTATGCCAGAAATTACTGAGAAGGGAAAAGAAGTTTTCCCTTTGTGCTGCACTTGACAATCCTTCTTAAAGCTCCTAATGTGAAAATTTCATTCCACACCATAGCAGAAATAATTTATAAAGTAGAATCCATAATCACATTTTACACATCAGTCATTCAAGATTGTACATACTCTCATGTCATATAAGTGCTGGTGAATGAACATCTCAAATGTAATTTCTCAGATGCCACATCTAGATTCCTACCAGTACTCAGGCTGGTTAAAGCCACCCAAGGCTCATGTACTGCTGATATACATTTGCAAGAGAGGACAGAAGGCCTCTCTGCCCCAGCCTCACTTACTTGCAGGAACTGGAGCAATGCTTTCATAGAATCATAGAATGGTTTGGGTTGGAAGGGACTTTAAAGATCTAGTTCCAACCCCTCTGCCATGGGTAGGGACACCTCCCACCAGACCAGGGTGCTCCAAGCCCCATCCAACCTGGCCTTGAACACTCCCAGGGATGGGGCAGCCACAGCTTCCTTGGGCAACCTGTGCCAGGGTCTCACCACCCTCACAAGGAAGAATTTTTTCCAAATGCCCAGCCTAAATCTCCCCCCTTCAAGTTTGAAGCTATTTCCCCATGTCCTCTGATTATACACAAGTGTAAAAAGCCCTACCCAGCTTTGTTGTAGGCATATCTTGTGACATGGCAACCAACTTACAGCTACTGCATCAAAAGAGGGGTTAAGTCCTCTCTTGCTTTCAAAATGTGGTGGCAGCACACATTTCTACCAATCTTCCCAGCTTTAAATTATGGTTTATACAGTGGGAAATAAGAAACCAATGCTCCCTGAAGGAATGTCTCCTCTGCCATTCATTTATGAGCAAGTAATTGGGCACACAGGGAACAGATCTGTATATCAAAGCAGTCAGTGGTTGGGCCCCTATACCAATGCAGCACATTTTAAAATTTTTAAAATTTTTTTGCAAGTCTTGCTTCTGATAGATTTACTGTGGTCCCCTGGTGTAAAGATCCCCATCAGGCATGGGCTTGGAAGCCACTCAGACCATTACCATCCTGAGCTTCTTGTATCTTAAAATGCATTTGAGTTATATTCTAACATTGTTCTTAGTTCTGTGTTTCTTGGGTATTTTTTAATGCATGTTTGGGGACTTAATCCACTTCCAAATCATAGTTTTACTAAACAGGGGAAAAAATGTCATCTAAGCCACAAGTAAATCAGAAACAAGAACAGAAATAAGATTGCCACCTGCTATTAAACTGAAACTTGGTGTTATTTGACTGTGACACAGAAGTAATTAATCTTGTGCTTTCATCTGGGAATGTTGGACGTAACTCTTTCCTCTGGAGTTACTCATACCTCCTGCAGCAGTGAGACATCAGGCTCTGCAGTGGGCAAAAATCAGGATGTATGAGTAATCCCAGATCTACAACTTTCAGGAGCTTGCAAACTTCATTCATCTGCCAGAAAAATATCTCCCAAGTTAACATATTCCAAAGAACACGTTGATTGACTTTTAGACTATAAATTGTCTAGGGAAACTGTGTTAAAATAACTACAGACAAGAGCTGGACATTTTTATGTCATTTGTCATCCAGTAACCATAAAAGTGAAGGGACTGTTAAAGCTAACTTAAGCCTTTGTTTTGGCCCACAAAAGCTGGGCCTGTGGGATGCACCCACATCTGACGACGATTTGAAGAGATAAACGATGAAATTTTATAACATCTTCATTGAGGAACCAACCAGTAAAATTCATAATATGTTTAGCATGCAAATTATATCCTTCTCCTGCTTTTGCATACACTGATGCATCATGCAGGAAGTGCATGAAGGTGAAGGAAGTTTAGAGGCAAACATGGCTGTTTCCCAGTGGAGCCTTACAGGTCCAAACTGGGCAGCATACAGCAGTTTTGCCTTATCTTGGACATTATTGAGGAGTTGATTCAGTGCATCCAGGGTTCTTGATGCCTCAACTTACATTTTGGAAAACTTACCTGTATTTCAAAAATTGACCAAATCCTACTTTGAGTTAAGTCTGAATAGAGATGTTGACTTTCTTTGTCAGAATTATGGACAGTATTGCCTGCCAGTGTCTTGTACTGCTAAATAAATCCAGATTTATAGCATTTAAGTTGCCAGAAACAAGAAGCATTACAACATAAACCTTTGAATACCAGGAATACAGTTAGACACAAATCTGCCTTGATTTTTTATATGTATGCCATACTGGGCTGTATCAAAAAAAGGATATTCACTGTAATTTCTATCTGTCAGAACATTTTTGAAATAACAGCTCAACATCCTAAAATTTGCCCCATATCTTTATTCCAGTCTGACGGAAAATGAAGGGCTCCAAACCTCACTAGAAACAAGAATGAGAAGGAGTTCTTCATGCTAAATCTCCAACTGAACTGGAAGAACATAGGAGGAAGGGACTCTGATCATCACTCTGCAAGGCATGACAAGGCATATGAAAATGTAACATTTTCTCCATCAACTCTGTGAAATGTTTTCAAATGAATGAGAACATCTACTGAGTTCCCAAAAAGTACCCGAAACCTGAAGTACTTCTGAAAAATCTGACTGGCTCTACCCATGGCAATGCCTTTCTGCTATCTTTTCAGTGTATCTGTAACAGGCCAACTACTACAGGCTCACAGCTGCCTCATTGTAGAATCATAAAATCATAGAATGGTTTGGGTTGGAAGGGACCTTAAAGATCATCCAGCTCCAACCCCCCTGCATGGAGAGGGATACATTACACTAGATCAGGTTGCTCAAGGCCCCATCCAACCTGACCTTGAACACTTCCAAGGAGAAGTGACATATTAGAAATAAATATTAGAAATATTTTATCCAGGGTCTTGGAGCTTCCTCACAGGACATCAGGACAGCATTGACAGTCCTGTTGTGCTGACTTCTCAAAATGTGATTTTCACTAACACAGTTTGAGTATCAGCACATTTTAAACCTGTAGTTTATTAGTCAAATTATTCCTTTTATAGTAAAAAAAAGTAAAAAAAAAATGAATTAAAGAAATATTGTTGTAATTATTTTATAGCTGAGAAAACATAAACTATTCATTAGCAGTTAACTTTCTCAAAAATTTTATACATACACATATGTATCTTCCCACATGAAAGCACAGGGAGTAGCTTTTTTAAAAAAATCATTGGAGATCCCTCACATTTTAATTTTGATAGGCACTGGGCATTATTTTGTTTCTGTATGTTTGAAAAGCCTCTGTAACTGCCATCTTACTAAGTGCATTTGATATTCTTTGTGGTATTGTCTTTTTAGTATTCTTTTGTACTTGACAACATTTATCATCCATCACTACTCCAGTAAAATCATACTGGAGGCAAGAAAATATAAGATGCATCTTAAGTGTGATTACACTGAAAAAAAATGAGGCTGCAGAATTTTATGCAGTCTCTGCTAACAGTCTGAAGGCAAAAAGAATGTTCTCTTTCTCTTAACTATTAATGAGGGGGAACAGTGAGCTAAGTTTAAAATGAATCACTATATAAATTATTTGAAAAGAAAACTGAAGGAGGAAATATTGGTTGTGATTCTGTATGCAAATAATTGTCTATGCAGCTGTTACAGTAATGTATTTTTTATTAATCCAAACTCTCTCCTATAGTAACAGTACCTACATTGTATCACTGAAAGGATAATAAATATCTTGTCCCAAATAATTTTTACCAAAACAAAACCAATTCATCAAGCATGTAATTTACTATCACCACTTTTACATATATTTTATATAAAAATAACCTCTCAATTCCACTCCAATTGTGTTGTTTGTCTCGCAGATTTATTGTATCTGTCAATGTTAAAACCTATTACAGGTCATAAAATGAATTACAAAACAAAGAGAAGCTTACATTCTCATGGTTGCCTGTTCACATGCCTGTTTTCCAGGTTACTATTAGCCTTTTCTCTGTAGTCAGATTTTCCTTGTTTACCTTTGTTTATAAAGTATCAAATGCACTAAGCAAATTTTAACATGAGATGAAGCAGGAAAACAAAAGTCAAAAGAAGTAATGCTTTGGACAGATAACAGACATGAATGAAATACCAATTTTTAATAAATCTTTAGACCAATAATTTGTTATATATCAAAGATTTCTCCAATTTCAGATGAAGTACAATTACGTGTCTGTAGATAAAGGCTTCATACATATAGGACAACACTGGGTCCTCACAACAAAATTTTTTCCCTAGACTTTGCTGTGGTCCTGTGCACCTGACATCTTTTGCACACCTGAAGGATATCCCATGCTTTTTCACTCTTCTTCCTGCCTTCAGTGATGATACTGAAAGCTGGATGCCTTACCTGCCTGGCCTGCTGACATACTGCATCCTCCTGACAAGACCTCAGTAAAGCAGAGACAGCTGATGTTACTTAACATAGCTTAGTAAAAGAATACTGGAGCAATTTCATTCTAGACTTGTATGTTGGACCTCTGCATCTTGCACCTGCCTGCTTAAACTAAATAGCTTTTCTTTGCTGGCGGTGATTTTTGGGGAGAACTGGCAGATACCTATGTAAGGACGCCCTTCTGGAGCCACTGATATGCTTGAAATTATGTTCCCATGAGAAGCACTTTGCTGGCCTACATCAGGCTTGGTTTTCTCTATCTCCTGGTGATGATATAGCACTAAAGAAAACACCCCTTTTAGGGCCTGAGAACTGTAAGTGATCTCCCTGTTGTTCCCTTTTTTTTTTTTTTTTTAATTATTGTGTACAAAAATTTTTACTTTCTATTCAGCAGTTTCAAGTGAGATTAAATAAAAAAAAAATCCACTACTCACAGATGCAAGCAGGACAGCACTGGCCCTATAGGGCTTCATCCCTAATGCAAAGTGTATTTCCTGGGGGACAAAATAGGATCCACTGATGTACTAATTTCCCTGATTAGCTGCACCCTGCTTAGTGAGGTCAGCTTGGATCTCTATAAAAAATGAGTGTAAGCAAAACAAAAACAGTTCTTTTCCACTTCCTTAGAAGGAGCAATGGTATTTTTTTCCTAGGTTTAATTTGAATTGCAAAGTTTTCCCTGGAGTAAACCAAGTAGGGCTCTCTGCAGCCTTTGCAGTAGTTGGAAATAAATTACCCCTTTGAGAATAACAAAATACCATATTTTGTAACAATAAACACCTAATTATATTTAAGCATGCTGATTTTATTTTAGTGCTTCTTTGAAATGGACACATAAAATAGCATAGAAGGGCTTTGAAATTCAGAAAAAATCCATTGTATACAAGTCATCTTAAGACCTTTCACTGAATTTTAGCTACAAAGAATGCACCTGAAAAATAACAATACCATGTGAGATTCAGCCCTCTGTTTTTAACCTGACTATTTTCAGCTTTCAGCTCTGTTGCTTTTCCCCTAATCTATTCTTTCCTCTTTGGATGCTGTCTTATTTTGATGTTTACACTTTCAAACACCAGGAAAGTGAAGAGACTATGTAGCTGTCTCTTTCCTTGCAGCTCAGAGACCCCACTAAACCCCTGATAAAAAAGTAACCTGTAGTTTTTTGATGCAGAGAGTGTGCCTCTTGGAGATTCTGCTCTGGATGAATCTCTGTGTTATTACAATTTCTTCAGTGGCTCCTTGCAGATCATCACAGTTTTATTCTGCTTTGGGGAATATGTTCAAACCATTCCTGTTCATTACTACTCAGACTGACAGTACTGTGACCCCTGGCTGCTAGCTTGTCCTTCTTAAGATGCAATGGAGATCCGCTTACATCTCTGCTATGTTTTCCTCCCTGACTGGGACATTTGTTGTCCAGTACATAGAAGCTGAGTCTTAGTTCCTGGTTGGCATTGTTAGGAAAAGTACTTACTGTGCAATACTTACGGATACTGTAACAAGTCTGTGTATGGAGAGTCCTATCTTTTCTTATTGGTGCTTCTTAATTCACCGTTTTTTGACATCTTTTAAGTGTATATCAAAGCTATTTTTGGGATTCCTGCAGTATTAGTTTACAGTTATCACAAAAGCTGTTTGTACCAACTCCCCTAACATTACGAAGGGTGTCTGTTTTTGTTTTCTTGTACTTCCTTGAAATAGAAGTTTGTTTTGTGCTTCTCTATCTTGAGAACGGTAGGTATATGTGCTAAGTCCTATTGACAGACTTGATGGGTAGTGATTTTACTCATTTGATCAAATCCTGAGAGAAAAAGGTCTGTTTTAGACAATTACTAACTTGGACCAACTCTCACACCAGTGTAAAATATTTTTATATTCACAACCTCCAGATGTTCTGTTGTTTTGTGTTCCTACACAGTCTGATGGTTGCTTGAATGATGTTAAGAAGCATGGGGCCCAATTGCAAAATTCTTAGCAAGTTTTTAATTACCTAGTTCTCATTTTTCCAGCTAAAGGAATCATAGAAAGGTTTGGGTTCAAAGGGACCTTAAGGATTGTCTAGTTCCAACCCCCCTGCGTGGGGGGGTAGGTACACCTACCACTAGATCAGGTTGCTCAAGGCCCCATCCAACCTGGCTTTGAACACTTCCAGGGAGGGGGCAGACACAGCTTCCCTGGGCAACCAGCATCTCACCACCCTCACAGGAAAGTATTTTTTCCTAATATCTACTTAAGCCTGCAATATTTGAAATCAATTTATGATTAAAATTTGAAGAGAACAATTCTTTTAAGATTTAAATTTGAGAAAACATATGCCATGTATATTTTTTTCTCTCTCTTATTGCATACATGCCATCTGTCCTGTTTTTTCCTCCCATCTGTCCCACACAAGAACACTGTTTATAACTAAAGAATAAAATCTTGGTTTCAGCAATGAGTACTTTGAACTTTCCTTTGCTTTGCTCTCTCCTTCCCTTCTTTGGGATGGCAGAAGCAAGGCCCACAAGGACCCTCAGATTCAGGCTGCAAACCAGAGCTCCCTTCTGCTCCAGCAAAGAGCTTGTCCCCAGCCCACAGAGAAGATCCAGGAAGCTATAAAAATTGATGTCTGTGTCTCTGAAAAGGGAAAACCAGACCAAAACAAAGCAGCAATTGAATAGGGCAGATGGTTATCTACAACAATTCTACATCTTGTGAACAGATATTAATTAATATTTTGTGAAACAATTTTGTTTCTGGCCAGCTCTTCCAAAAATGTCAGTTGATATTTTGTCTATTGACATTACATGGAGGTGAAATATTTCCATAGCAGCATTATGCTGATAAGAGAAAATGGGAGCACTTCTTGTGGAAAGATATGAGAAAAAAATTGGACAAGTAACACTTCAGTATGAATTAAGATTTTAGTTAAGGCAGATTTTGCCCCTCACAGTTTTGGCAAAGACATAGTAATTGTTGTCAGGATGAATGAGCAGTAATTCTGAGAGATGTTTTCTTTCTTAATTGTTATTGATAAGTAACAAGCCTTTAAAAATTCCCTTAGGGATGGGTGAAAATTTTTAAAAGTAGGAATAAATATATGTTAATTAGTGTAATGAGAAATTCTTTGCACATGCCACAATTAAACTACTTGTAGTTGCCTTGAGGAAAGTTTAAAAGACTGTCCTTATTACAACAGTTTTTAAATTGCTCTTTGATTTTGAAAAGAGACACAGGTTCTTTTTTTAATTTTCTTTTGTTAAAAATGCAATTTAGTAATTGGAATAAGGTTGGGAATTCTAAGAAGAGAAGAAAGAATGGACATAACAAAAAGTGACATTTTTTGACATTTAAAACATCTTAAAAACATCTTTAAAACATCTTAAAAATATTGAAAAAGTACAGACTGAAGAAAAAGAAAATTTGAGTAACCTCTCTAATGCAGATCTATATTAAACCATGCAGTGAGGTACATTTCCCTGGTTGTGGGCAATTATGGCAATTTTGGCAGATGTTCTGCAGACTGTGAATTCAATTTTATTGTCTGATGGTTGCCATTTACAAGATTTCATGAAATTATTAATTAAATACACAGAAACAGTCTTACTATTTTCCTTGAACATTAGATAAACTCATTTGTTTAGTTCACTTTTTGCAGAAATGTCAACACATTACAAGATGGTCCACTTTTCCACATTCTTTAATTTACAGTGCATATAAATATATGCCTAAAAAGTTGCAAGATATCTACTTCAGGATGTAAATATACAAGTCGCTTTTAATGACCATGTTAGTTTGGGGGTTTATACCAATTATTCAGCTGTCTTAGAAGGACCAGATCTTGCAGTACTTCCAGCAAATGACGTAATGATGACAGCAGGTCATTACAAAATAACAAAACATCACTAATCCAACCAGGCAAGTCACATTTTGTGATGATCAGGATGAACTACCTTCCTGTTGTTTCATTTTATCATTAGTGGCTCATGCCACTTACGGTTTGGTGAAGTATAGAGCCTTTTAAAATTTGTATCTCTGAAGAGCATTTGAATCACAAAAAATTACCTGTGTCCTACTGGTAGACAGTGCCTGACCTGCACACAGACAATGCACTGGGGTTCTTTGAGCAGTTGTATTAAGACAACACATTTGGTGTAAAAGATAATTTGGACACTGAGAATGCAATTTTTGCATACAACATGGCAAATTTTGCTGCAGTAGCAGTTAAAGGAAGCGAAGGCTGTACTCCAACTCAAATAAAAGCTCTAAATCCTGAATTGTACGAACATATTTACAAAAACAGAAAGCAGATGCAAAATAATTAACTACACGTTTGTTTGTATGTGTGGGTGGAGAAATATTTAGAAGACTAAAAGGAAAGCAAGCAAAATAATTTATGGCCTTGTTAAGGCCATATCAGCAGTCATGGATAGTTAAACATTTTACACGAATGTCAGCTGATAAAAACAATTCCTTTGTTGAGGGACTGAAAGCCAGGTGTCTTCTTTTGCAATTTAGTCTCATAAATAACAAGCAAGGGAGTTATGCCTCTGCTAAATCCCTTTTTCTGGCCTCCAGAAATGCAAGTTCTTTTCGGAAAAGTGGATAAAAGTCTAAAGGAGAGTCATAGAAAATCTACACTTCCCCAGATGGAGAAGAGAACAAACCCAGTTTACTTGCGTTTTAGCAAATCTTCTTAACATAAAGGTAATTTTGAGGGTTCATTTTCCTTCTTCCATGTTTGAAAAAAATTACATCAACTTCTTCTCTTTCTATAGTCCTATACTCCAGTTATTTGGCTTATTCTATGAAGGCTTCCTAGGCTAAACCTATGAGAAACACAAGGAGCCGAGATACTAAATCTGGTGAGCTGAAGGCAAAGATAAGATTAGAAGATCACTACCATTTCAGGCTGGGTGATGAGGTTGTAGAAAGCAGCCCTGTAGAAAAGGATCTGGGGGTGCTGATGGGTGAAAAGGTGGATGTGAGCCAATAGTGTGCACTTGCAGCCCAGAAGGCCACTTGCATCCTTGTGCTGATCAAAAGAAGCCTGGCTAGCAGATCACTATTTTCATAAGTGAATCATAGAACCGAAATCTTCAGAGTTCCAAAGTTTGGCTTGGATCTCTTAAAAAACCTTGATTCAACTCCATGAATCTAAGCAGTTTGAAAATGAGAAATATTGTCTCTTTAACCTTCTGACTTCTGTTACATATATGTGCATGTATAAAATTTTTGAGAAAGTTAACTGCTAATGAATAGTTTATGTATTCTCAGCTATAAAATAATTACAACAATATTTCTTTAATTCATAATTTTTTTAACTTTTTTTTTTTACTATAAAAGGAATAATTTGACTAATAAACTACAGGCTATTAAAATTTTCTTTTTTAGTAGACTGTTTTGTTTCCAAGACAGGAAACCTAGTGGAGATGGGCTGATACTCAAACTGTGTTAGTGAAAATCACATTTTGAGAAGTCAGCACAACAGGACTGTCAATGCTGTCCTGATGTCCTGTGAGGAAGCTCCAAGACCCTGGATAAAATATGCAACCCCATATGGCCATGTACTGTGAAATCACCGGCTATGCATTGCTAAGAAAATTCTGAGTCTTCAGGAACCATATCTCTTATTTTAAGATTATGAAAGCAGGAGTCTTTTATTCTTCTCCTTTATTTTCACTGCCTTAAGGGTCTTGGGCTCCAGAGCTTGTTCAGTGTAGAAATGGAGAGCCTTGCACTGTGGCAACAAACAGAAATGATGTCGTGTTTCTAGGAAGAGGAAGCAAACACTTCCTTTTTTTCAATTTTCTTCTGCATTAGGGAAAATCCACATGCCCACTCTATTCTTGACAAGAGATGTTGTTACCTTTTCTTTATGCACTGAATGGCTGAGAAACGGCTGGTAAGCAGTGTTTGTCCACAAATCCATGTCTTCTATATTGCAGTTTAATGTTAACTTTTTGAAATAAGATTAGGAGGTGAAAAGGCAATTCCAGACCAATTCATCTAACAATCATACCAAAGAAAAAGTAGAACTTTTTACATTTCAGTAGCTTTCCATGTTGACATCATCCTCCATAATTTGGAGCTTCAGTGAAGAAGTCAATAGAAAGCTCATGCTAAAAGGTAGGCAGACTTTAAGGTTGAGTAGGGTAGGAAGAACATACAATGCATGACTGATTTAACGAGGGCTTACACGTGCCATCAACATTCCTAGCTATCACAGCACAGCTTAGTATCAGTTAAATGAAATTAGAGACATATGCTTATGTTCAATTTTTTTACATTTAGAAGCCTGGCCTAAAGGAGGTGGGACATAAAGGATAAGAAAAGCAGATAAGAAAAGCAAATCTAACCACTGTAGTATAGTTTTGTTTTGTTTTGTTTTGTTTTTTTTTTAAATTAAACACAATAAGATTTTTATGCATTGAATTTTTACAATAACAGCATTTGATAGTTTCTTCCTGCTCACAAAGGCAAAAAACTGTTTTATTATGTTAGGTATTTCAATTATATCTGAAGTAATACATGATTAATTGCATTTAAGTACTGTGTGTAGTTTGACCATTTTTCATTTGAAGTACAAGGAGAAATTACAATGAGATTTCTTACATAATCGATGATCTTTTTTCTCTTGTTAGTTTTGCAGTGGAACATCTCTGTAAGGCAATGCAATCTATTACCCTTTTCTCAGATACATTATTTATGATAACTCTAAAGGTGTGCTCCATATTTCTTACAGTGTATTCAGAAAAGGTTCCTGAAGATAAATATATATTATTGCCACTTCTAACTTATACCAGTTCTTATGTTGCAGGTGAATACTCATATGTTCTTTATTTCTAGAAGCAATGATCGAACCTTAGTTTCTTGGTCTGGAAGGAGATATGGAAGACTAAAACCTTAGGTTTATTGACAGTGATGAAAGAGAAACTGATTTACTGTGCAAAAAAATTAAACTAACGTTCTTTTGAAGTTTTATTTATCTTGTGGCTCATCACTTAATGACTGGTGTTGCATATCTTTAGGATCATTGGAAAAGCCTGTTTATTTAAACAGTGGCTTGACTCCTATACAAAACTAAGCCTTACCAATGAATTTTTAACTTTCTCTCTGTGCTTTCTACCCATTGAAACCTCACTTATGTCATCTCATAGTAAAGCATGGGATATGATTTGTAAGAGCTCTCCTAGGGTCGCTGCTCTGACCCTAGACAAGAGCTATCACAGAAACAATGTTCTCCTGCACATAATTCTGATCTGCACAGGACTGGAAGACCTACAGACCTGGACAGTCTTATAAACTTTTGTAGCAGACATCTTAGTTACGTCTTCTTTCTTGTGCTTTCTCTCTTGCCCTGCTTCTCCACCTGCTTCCATGCAAGTAGCTGGCCAGGGAACCAGAGATCCATTCCCCAACTTGTCTCGTTCACCAGGTCACAGCATGACAGGCGCTCTCAGAGTTACACCAAAATCAAAGTTTTTCCACCCTAAAGGAGTACAATAAGTTTCTGCATTTCTAAACAGAGCCTGGAACTAAACTGTGTAATGTGTTCTAGATGATTCTGCTTTAGGTAGAGAGTTGGACTAGATGATATCTAGAGGTCCCTTCCAACTTCAATAATTCTGTGATTTTGTAAGGGTGACAAGCATATCCCTTAATTGGATATGAAGTATTTCCTAACCCTGGAGAACAAGACTTTTACAAACTGTCTTTTACTTTTGAGTGGTTCCAAACTTCTATAATTTCATGTATGAAACCATACAGCTTCACTGGACCATAGTGATAGTTTTCACTAGATTGTAAAACTTTTGAAATGGTAATATTTCTTACATTAAATTATTCCCAATAAATGGGAATAAAATCAACTAAACACACAGGTGAGTTGTTAAAAACATTACTTTTGGACTTGCATGAAGAACTGGGAAAATAACGTTATATCAAACATGTCTCTGCACTAAGCATTATGAAGAGGCATTACCCAGAAAGAACCTGCAAACAGAGGAGCAACATCTTTATGAAATAATTACTGTTAACTGCTGTTAAAGTTTCCCTGGGGAGCTTGTTCGACTGCTTAACTGCCCTCTGGGTGAAAAACCTTTTCCTGATATCTAACCTAAATCTCCCCTGATTCAGCTTCTTACCATTTCTTGAGTCCCGTCTTCAGTCACATGAGCGAATAAATTAGTGCCAGTCCCATCTCTTCCCCTCGTGAGGAAGCCATAGGCTGCTATGGGCTCACCCCTCAGTCTCCTTTTCTCCAAACTGAACAATCCATGTTGCTCTCCTTTGACACTCCCCAACAGCTTGATGTCTCTTCTATACTGCAGTGCCCAAAACCGCACACAGTATTCAAGTACTATTCTTCCTGTTAATATTTAAGTCATTTTTAGAATAATTATTACAAGTAATAGTAACACATTGTCCCTTTCAGAATAACAGCTATCAATTTCAAGATGGTCTTAATAATACATTACAGTTCAGCCCACCTACATAAACTGAAATAAGCTTAGAGAGGATGAATAACAAACTATTTAAGACATATAACAAAACCTTAAGTAGGCAATTACATTGTAATCTTATTGAGATTGACTGCCTCCATACACTACTGTAAAGTAAACCATATCTCATGCACTACTGTGTGATGAGTATCAATTGACAATATCTTGGTTGTGTCCAAGTATTCAGCAATTAAAGGACTCATGTCTTACTAAGACAGCATTCCATTCCAAACTGATTATTTTTCCTTACATGTGCAGAAATATAGATTCTCATTTGTGAGATATAGATAGGAAAAGAAAAATCCAATATTTATCACGGCTATATCACCCTGAAAAGAGTTTTCTTTCAGGTTGTAAAATAATTCAGAATCAAAGCAGTAACTGATGTTTCTGTCTTGGCTTGATCTCACTCATCAGATCAGAGTAGACAGATTTCTGCAGTTTTTCTCTAATATCTTCTTGGAGCAGTTTCTATTTTATCTATATAAATCTCCTCCTTTTTTACCTCCTCTTTTGTCTCTTTAATATGTTCCTCAGAGATGTATGCTCCCTCATCAGTCATGAAATATCATATCCTTTGGACCATGTATTGCTATTTGTTTTTCTTTTTTTGTCACAGTACAGAAAACTAATGTGGTAATAAAATATCACAAGCAGCATTCATCTTCAAACCCTTGCTACTGTCTGTTTAAAGTAGAGGTCACTAGTAAGCAAACAAGCCTTACTTTAAATAGACAGTGCGCATTTACTGAATTCATAACACAACTTCTTGGTGATAGTGCAGCTCATCTGCACTCGTCTTTCTACAGCTATTTATTGAGGTATAAATTAGCAACACAATAAAATAAATAATAAAAGTTGAAATAGATGAATAAACAAATCACTGTCTAAACAGTGTAGTTCAATACTTTTGATGACCAAAAAATGTAATTTAGACATTCCTTTTGATTTCACATACTTTGCAATGATTTGCATCTGTCACTGAAATAAAATTTTAACTTTCAGATTAAAATTAAAAAGCAATTAACCAAAATTTTAATCTTATTAAAACACAGAGAATGTGAGTACTAGTTAAGCTAGATGTAATCCAGAAATTGCCTTTCATTTTTTTTTTATTATATGCTGGGCTTTGACCTTTCTTGTTGCTCTCCTACATTCTCTGGCAATGTCCCTAAAGTTTTCCCAAGTGACAAATCCCTTCTTCTATGAGCTGTAATTTTCCTTCTTCCATGAGTCTTTCTTCAGAAGCTCCTTGCTGATCTGTGTAGGTGTTTTATCACCTCTACCTGATTTTTTACTCTAAGGAATGCGTCTATTTTAAGTTTGAAGGAAGTGATATTTAAAAATTGAATGATTTCTTGGTCTCCCTTTTCTTCCAGACTCTTAGCCCATGGGATTCTTGCAAGTAGATTACTAAAGAGTACAAAAATAGCCCTTTGGAAGTCTAGGGTTGTAATCCTACTTATTGCCCTTCTTCCTTGTAAAATACTAAACTCCACCATGTCATGTTCACTGTCACGAAGGCTGTTTAAAACTTTAATGTCCCCAGCCAGACCTTCTTTATTCACAAATACAAAGGCCAGCAGTGTACCTATCCATCTTGGTTCCTCTACTGCCTCTGTCTGGAAATTATCATTGATGCACTGCAAGAGTCCTTTGTACTGAATATGCCTGGCTGTGTGGGCTTCCCAACAAATACCGGGTTGATTGAAGTCACCCATAAGCACTAAGGAGTGTGACCTAGAAGATACTTCCATTTGACTGTAAAAGGCCTCATCAGCATCTTCTTCTTGGGTTGTTGGTCAATAGTAGATACCCACAACAGTTTCACCTCCATTTGCACGTCCTTTAATTCTTGCACATGAGCTTTCAATCCCTTCTACCTTCCCCTCTGGATAGAACTCAGTACATTCCAGTTGCTTCTTCACATAAAGAGCAGCACCAAAAAACCCCAAATGCAGTGCGATTTTCTAATATCCAGACATAATCAAAGAAGTTATGATGAATTTCAAGTTTCACTGTAAATGAATCACTTCAGTGACTGTAACACCCAAGTTGACAGCCAATAAAGGAAAGTCAGTATATCCTGAAAACATTTGCCTTATCAAATACTGAGAAACCAGCATGATCAGTTGAATTACGTTCAAGAAAAAAAAATAGTTAACCTTCTTTGCATGTAAGTTCTATGTTGCACTTTATGTGTGGAATAACAGGAATGGTAAGATGGCCAAAAAAAATTATTAAAAAGCCAAACCAAAACATTACTGTATCCATAAATACCAAGAACAGGCTCAGCTACAAACTGCAGACCTCTTTGCAGTAAATGAAAAGAACCAGATTCAGGGAGTATTGATTACTGGTATGACTCAGGGCTACCACTTTGACAATGACAGAAATCTTGTGATATTAATAAATACCAAGCAAAATATTTCCATAAGAGCATCATTCATGTAATTGAACATGATAAATAGAAGATTGTACCAGAAGTACCCAGTAAAATGCTTAAATAAGTCATAGTCAGAGGTTTTGTGTCCATTGTCTCCCACCTCCTCTTGTTCTGTATGTCTTCTCAATGAATTTAAGCAGATAATCATACTAATGTCACGCTGATCGACAGTTTCCTTAAAGGAGTATGTTAACTTCCATACATCCCTAAGTAGTAATGAACAAAAAATTATCTATGATTTCTCAATTTATGCAACAAAGAGTTTATACTGTGTAAAATGTTTCCATTTACATTGTTTACCTGGCCTCACTGTATAATTTTGTTAGGTTCCATTTCTTCCTACCAGAAAGTAGACTTTGGAGGAAAAAGCCAAACAACCTCTGCACAGCTCTAGCCCCTGGTATGGGAGAAGAAACCACGTGCAGCCATACAGTGAAAGAAATGGTATAATCAATTTTTTGTGTCTTTTTTCATTCATTAGAAAATGATTAATTGGGTAATTATATGACAGTAAAAGTCTAGTATGATCGATAAGGTTCTTCTGCCTCTCTCATCTTTCTAGAGATGAGATGATTAACAACTATGGCTAGAATGAAAGTGTTAAAGATCACACATACTGTTGTTGCCTGGAAAGGTAAAAATAAGAGGTTGGTGTTTCATTAGACATGAATGATCTAAAGGATGGCATAGAAAGGAAAAATCAAAAGTATGGATCAAACAGGATCTCTTGGGAGCAAAAGCATTTTAAAAAAGGATGATAAAAGCTGCCCTTCCCCCTGTCTTTAGGTTTAGTTCTGTATGTCTGATATAGATGGATAGAAGTGTAATGGATAATTAAGTCTATAAGAACAGGAAGATAGATAGATACCACCAGGGATAGTATTATTATGTGACACATTCACTTCCCAGATGCAGCTTGATAAGTGAACCTGGGTAATAATGCCAGTGCTCACTAATTCTCAGATGTGTTAGCTAAAGGTTTTCTGTATCAAATAGGCACCATATCATTCAGAACAGATTATGGTATTTGTGTTCACCTCCTCTCTTGTAGCTTTGGAAAGAAATGAGGAAATTATGGAGGATTGATGACACCAAATAAACCATATACAAGTAGGTTTACTTTAATTAAAGAAGCAATGAAAGCTAGATTTGTAACTAACGTTCATATTTTGGAAGAGCAAACCTGAATAAATTTAAATAACAGAACAGTAAAACCTGATGGACAAAAGCACTTGAGCACATAAGAGTTCTTGAGTATATAAGACATTTGGTATTTCTCAAAAATACAGGTGGAAAATTTGCCTGGAATAAGGGGCAAAAATGTCTGAATTTTGTATTGTGAAAGTGGAAATAGTAATAAACTGTGCCACCTGTAATGCCTCAGCAGTTATAATAAGAGTAAGTAAAAGAATTTTAAAGACTAGAGCAAAAGGGGAGTAATTTGCAAGAAAATCAATCACAGAGATTTTATTTTACATAAATAGGAGGAGAGTTAAACTACATTCAAGAGGATATTAATTACAAAAAAATAGAAAAAAAAATAAAAAATAAAGTGAAGATGGTGAACAGAACTTTCCTTAGCATGATCTTCAAAATTAATCAACCTGTGGAAAGTGAAGAGTTTAGCAGAGTATTTTCTTATTTTTTCTGTAGCTAATTCTGAGAAAACTACTCATTTCTCAGTCCTTACAAGGGACTTGGGGCATCATGACCTTCCTCTGCTCCTACAGTCCTTAGGTCACTGTCTTCATGTATCTTCCCATGAAGTTTTATGAATTCTCTTTATTCCCATATGCCTTCTGTTAGTTTTGAAACTGAGTTAATGTGCTAAGGGTGCTCTGGTTAATTGCACACCCGATCATTTAGACTTAGTGACCTGTGCTTTCTATTCTGAATTTAGTTTACAAATTTGGCTTCACTCATAGTGTGTCAACATTCAATGTGGTAGGAAACCACTGGCTTGTACAAAGTGAATGTACTACTAACCATCGGGTTTGTACTGCTTGGTGTCGTAACATTCAAAATGGCAAATTCAAAGAGAAGCTCTAGAACTTCTTTCTGATTAAAGCCTACCGAGTCTGATCTCATTTCACTGTCTTGTAACTCAGTTACATGGAAGGTAATGCATATTACAGACTTACAATAAAATAGAGATTTCTTATGAACATTTCTTGTTTAATCACTGGATTAATACAAAATAAAGAAAAAGGTTGAATGCAAGTGTAAAGCAAAGATTTTTCTGGTCTTTGTGTGACTAGATGAGTTGTAGTTTGCATGCTTCTTTGTTGTTTCTCTTATATGAACATTTGTTATCAGTGTTGCCTATTATATTATGAAAAAGTATGCTTATCAGAATTATGCACTTGATAAAATTTGGCATAAATTGAGGCAAGAAGATATCAGTAAGTCATTCTTTACCCACAACTAGAGGAAGTGAGACAAACTTGACACATGCTCCACCTCCCTGGGGTATCCTTGATTGTACTTCAAAGGGTAACAGGGCAGGTGGCTTTGCTCAGAAATACCAGAAGTCACAAGGAACACGTTTAAATTTAGTTTATTTAAATTTAGTTTATTACCTCGGTTTCTCTTGTCTCTGTGGCTGGTTCTGAAGTTGGCACAGGCATAACTGCTTTAGGTCTGGCTCCACCTTTCACACAGAAGTGCTGATGGCTGGGAGGTCTTCTAGGGAGATGTGAGAAAGACAACCTTTTGTAGCAAGGTGCATTAATCTCCTACATTCCTTTATCTTAAAATGCTTTTTCTTTGCATTTCTTTGCTTTCTTCTGTTTATTAGCCACAACAGGAACCTGATGCTCTGAGGTGATGCCTGCTCATGTCTACATCTTCTTCTCTGAGGGCTCATCTCTAGTTGGTGCCGAATCCTTTTGGAAACAGTGCAAGAGCAGAGAGGGCCACACAGAGGGTTGCAGTGTCAGAATGGGCTGGTGGGGTGACAGGCAAAGCTGTTGGAAAGGGAGAAGGGGCAGTTTCCTCTCCTCTGACAGTACTAAGACAGTGCTCTTCTGCTCTGCATTCCTTCAGGACATGCCACAGAGGAGCAGGGAAGTTGAGTGCTTGCTGGTCCACAGCAAATGTTGCACCTCCTCTCTTGTAGAATAATGGAGAAGTTGATGCAGATACAGGCTTTTCAATGTGGTTTTTTTTTTTTGCCAACCATATCATCAGTTTCTCATGAAGAAAATTGGAATTACATCATTTGTGATATGGATGAAGTTTAGTATTTATGATTCAACAACTTAGCACTGGAGATGGAGCGGAGTTTTTTCTACATCTGAGTTAGGGTCTTTGTAGGGAAACACTAGAAGAAACCCTCAACATGCCCTTGGTCTTGTAAAGGTGTTGGAAGGTCTTGGTAACAGAAGTCCCTGAAAATAATCTACATGCAGAAAGAACATATCTTTCTGGTGGCAGAAGGACTTAAAAAATGTCCAAAAGTTAAAAGATTTCCTCTTCATCTATTCACCCTTTCTAATACTGCAATCATTCAAGTTAATTTTTAAAGATAAAACTATATATTCTCTGAGTATATCCAGGACTGCAGTTACAGTATGGCACTTAATGTCATGCTGATGCAGTTGTTTTCAGCAGGAATGCAATCCCATTCTACTGCCAGCTAAAATCTTGTCTAAATAGAGCTTCTATTTGTGAAGTATTGTGCAGCAGTATCATTATGTACTTAACACTGCTTTTTTTTTTTTGAATGCTACCGATGATTAATTGAGAAAAAATGAGCTGTTTGATAACAAAACTAAAATAATTACATAAACTTTTAAAGTTTGCTCAGAAAGCCAATGAAGATTGCTAAATGTTGGCATGGCAATTAGCGGTGACACCCATAAATCCAATCACTTAAAAAGAGGGCAACTAATAGCTAAATGCATTCTTTTGCTGTGACTGTAGTAAACAACATTTTTATTTTCCCAGGATCGAACTATAAATTAGCAGCAAAACTACTTGTCAACATAACTTATATTTTTTCCTCTCCATCATAGTAATTTCCAAGAAGCATGTATACCTTTGAAGTACAGGTAGTTTTTGAAACTACTTTTTTTATGAACTATGGGGTTTATTCCTAGAGTATGTTTTGTGATATAATATTCTGTTATTTAATCACTCCAGAAAAGCTTGTAAAGTAATATAGAGAGCATTAGACATACAAGTATTTCTGTAATATACCGAGAAATATTTTTAGACAAGACAGAATTTTAAAGTCTCCTTATTTCTGATGGCTTCTGGATGCAGAATGTCCTTTGCATAATCTCTTCTCTTTTCAAAAGAGAAAATACCACCCGGTTTTTTTAGGTGATAATGTGAGCACAAACCATATATCAACCCTGCCTCTTGTGAACGACATGGCAGATGCTACTGAACTTGGCAGTGATAAGTGTTTGACTTCCACAGTGATGGATTTTAAGTTGCCAGGAGTTGCACCTTGGCTGTTTTCATAAAAGTGGAGAGGATAACTTTTTAATAAATATAAATCTGAAGAGCTATGCATCTGTTACAGTAGTTCTTTTTTGTAACTAAGAGACAATATTCCTGAGAATAAGTGTACTTGTTCTGTGTCTGCTTGTTTAAAAGGGAAAGCTTGACTTAGAGTATAATTCTGAGTCTATATAACCTGGGCTTAAACCAGACTCCACTAGATATAATTCAACCTTCACTTCAGATCAACATCTACATCTGCTGCCTCACACCTCGCAGCCTGATCTCCCCTCATGTCAAGAGAATTGCACTTTGTGAATCATCTTTCACAGAACCATATTGATAATGCTATAGAAAATGTTTTTCCACAAAAAATGGTTTTCTCTCTGAACTAGATCTGAGAGGATATACCGTTCCAGCAGGGAAATTATTTGTTGGGCTGAAGTAATCCCAATTTGGAAAGAAATTAAATGGAGAAGTTGTGAGTGGTTGACTCTTGGGACTGTGTACAAGGACTGCATGAATTTATTTCTTTTAATCTTCTGTGGTTCAAAGCAGGTTATTTCATGGGGAGATGGTGAAAGTCCTGTTTCTGTGGCATAATGTGTGATAGAAATTATTAAATTGAACATGTGTCAATCTCTCATTCATCTAAACATAATTTTAAAATTCCTTTTACTAATATACTGCATTTAGTGTTATATGACACCAAACTGATACAACTTTTGATAAGTGTTCATTTAAAAAGATACAAACAGAGATAAAGATGTGCTGCAATTCTTTTCTTGTAAAGCAGCCAAGAAGTCTGTGATTTAGAATAAATTTCTGTCTTTAGCTGTGTTCTGAAATATTAATTTAAAATAGCTTCTTCTGTTTCTAAAGGAAAAAAAATATTACAATAAAATGTCTCAAAGACAACCTGGTCAGATAAAATGAAGCATTATTTTAATCTAAATTTATATTCTTTTAAACAAATACAAATCCTTTCATTAAGATAATGTAGCAAATGAAATAATCATACTGGAACCACTCCTGGATTTAATTACAGAATATTGATTTACATTGCATTACTTTGCAATCAATCCTCAGCTATCCTTTTCTTAAACGTCTGCAGACGCTCCCAAAAGAAATTATTTCCTCTAATCTCCATGTAAAAGTATTCAATTATATGTTATATGTCATATAAATTGCAAAGACATAGAACATTCTATGAATAACACACTTAGAGGCATGTGGCCTGTGTACTTCCTTGCAAACAGAACTTGAGAGGTTTTGGAAACTATTATTCCCAATGATTCAGTGGAGCCAGAATCTTCCGGTAGAAGTTAAGTGACAATTAGAAACAGAGAAAAAGGACGTTCTTCAATAAACCTACTGAAACTCATGAAATTCTGCCAGAAAATAAGGTACTGTGTGCAGAGTTTTCTGTATGAAAGAAATTTACAGTATTGTGTAATTAAGAAAAAGAAAGCCCATATGAAGGTTGCCCATGATTTTAGAATATTAGACTATATATATAAACAAGTAGCTGTAAACCTTATCCTTATACTTTTGTTGCTGTTATTATTTTGGTTTGTGGTGGTTTTGTTTTTTTTTTTTTTCCTCCCTGTTTTTTTTGTTTTGTTTGTTTGTTAGTTGGGTTGTGGTTTGTTTGTTTGTTTGTTGTTTTTTGCAGGGTTTTTTCTGGTTGGTTTGTTGGCAGTGGGGGGTGAAATATCTTTCCAGGTCTCGATTCTTAAAAAACCAGGGCACTGCATTCCAGTTTTTTAGGAAACAAATGGATGCTTTGTTCTTACTAGTGGCTGGTTCAGAATTGGCAGATAGTCAGAAAAGAAACACTGCTGTACTCTGCTTCAAAACAAAACAACAAAACCAAACCAAACCAAACCAAATCAAACCAGGTCATTTCACACTGTAATAATTAAAGTTACTTTATAAAAAATATTGCTATGGATATTTATGCAAAACAGGATTACTAATTTCTAATTTTACCCGCTAAAGACTCTGCATTCTGGAAAATATTGTATAAAGCAGTTCACAAATCTTTAAAACTCAGCTGGGATTCCTTGTCTCTTCTAGTGTCCAAATGCCTCCATGTGTCTATTATTAGCACTGCCTGTAGATTGAGGACATGGTACCCTTGCAAGATGTGGGTAACCTCATAACAAAATAGGGAACTGTATGACCCAAAGCTCCAGAAAAGTCATACTAATTTTATGCTTAGGTATGAACATTTTTTGCTGTACCTGTCATTTTGAGGTTGTTAAAGAAACTCAGAGTTCTGATTGACAGAGTAATATAATAATTTCACATGCTAAATGATGAAAGCAGGTTTGTATTTCCGGCTTCTTACCAACTCAGGTTGGTGGAATTTTACTGTTTCCATCTTTTCTTTTTCTTAGAGAAAAAGGTACAAAACTCTCTTATTTCACATACAGGAAAACAGAGGTGCAAGCTGATGTAAATCTACATATAGAATAAGGCTTTTGTAACTTTTAACTCTCCATATGATTGTCTTTGCTATAACTACTATCATGAAAAACAGAAAAATTGGACTAATATAAATCAAGACAAGAGCATGACTCTCAGTCTTTAACTTGAATATAACATGTCCTGAGTATGTGGGCTGAAAAAAATATGGATTTTTAAAAATAATTTAAGTGATCTCTAAAGTTATCAACTCCAGGATGTAGGCATCATGAATTTAGAAATGGCTCATGGGAAATCAATAAAAGCCTTAATTTGGTCTGATGTTTGAACATGGAATATCCAAATATGATGGGTAAGAGCTTGATCCAGCAGAAAATAATGTATTCGCACTATAAAAGCTTTATTTGCCCTTGGAGCTGTGCAGCCAAGTGCTCCATCACAACTAAGACTGGAAGCCACCCTCGTGTTTCTGTACTCTGAAACACCTCAGCTGGAGAGGAGAACAGGGTCTGAGTTTCAAAAGCGGGTTGACAGAGACAAAAGCAGTTTGGGGAATGAAGTGATTTCATCTTGGGAAGACCAATTAAATTACCACTCCCTCTGGTGATTTCCACTACATGACAACAAAATACCCTGAATGGACTAAATCTTAAGGCATAGATTATGCCTGGTGGAAATCAGGACCTTGAGACATCTCTGAAACATGAATAGTTTCATGCCTTTTCTGTATATAATTACTACACAGGTAAATGCCATGAAATTTGTAATTTCAGAAGCACTTCTCATCCTTAATGCCAATAAAAAATTGCAGTAAAACACCTGATGATAGATTAATTCTAAGCAGCTAACTCCAAGTTCTGAAACTGTAATGGATCTCCAAATAAGCTGCTCTGTAAAACTAGGTAGGTTTCTCAGGAAAGGCTGAAAAGCACTTTGTGAAGTTTTTTTTATATCCAGTCTGAGTTTCAGGCTCAATTAGACAAAAGAACAAGTATCCACCAGGCAGAGCAGAACTATTTATTTTATTTTTAGGCAGAGGTGAATGTGACCTGCAAACTTCAAGCTGAATTTGGATTAAGAACAAGCACCTTAAAATTTTGGGGTATAAAGAATTTATGGATTTATGATTTAATAGAATGAGAAAATAGTTGAGTTCAAAAGCTTGGTTTTCTATGATGGATATTTACAAAGCTTTTGCTGCACTTAAGAAACCTATATAACAAACCTAAATTCTACTGTTTTCAATTGCTTTGCGCTAGTTTGGTTTACTGGTATTGCTGCTTATGAAAAGTGAAATAAACAAGCATGGACAAGTCATTTGATTGCTGCTTAGCTCTGCAGAAAAAGCAGATGATGATTAGAGATACTTCTTTTCTACTGAATGCAAGAAAATGTTCAAGCTGCTTTGCAGGTTGATGGATCAGTGCAGGCTACCCCCAGAGATGTTCTGTGGGAAAGAGTCATTTCAGTCTATTGCTTTAGATTAATCTACTCTCCAGCCTCTCTGGAGAGTTGGTATATCCTTGACAAGATTCAAAAAAAGTTGTGCAAACAATCCTGTCATGAATTAAATCGAGATCCAATTCAATAGTACTGTGATAATACAGATATAACAACAACAAACTCATATCTACAAAAAAATCCCATTAGGATTTAAAAACATTTGTGTTCTGCAGTCATCTTTGCAGAGTCAAGGAGAAAAACTGAGCAGCACTGTATGAAAAATGACAGAACTGCAGAGTGGTTTGGGCTGGAAGGGATTCTGAAATTCATCTGGTCCAACCCCCCTGCTCAGGAAGCATCAGTCAGAACCAGTTGTTCAGGACCATATCGAGGTGGTTTTTTTAATATCTCAAGGGAAGGGAAATCCACAATCTCTCTGGGCAACCTATGTCAGTGCTTGATCATCCTCATGCTGAAAAACTGTGTTCAGACAGGACTTTCCCATTTCTCAGTTTGTACCCATTGACTCTGGTCCTGTCACTGGGAATCACTGGAAATAGATTAACTCTGTGCTCTTTGCCCCCTCCCTTCAGGCATTTACATATATCAATAGGATGTCTCTTCTCTAGGCTGAAATGTGCCAACTTAACCTTTCCTCACATGTAAGTTTCTCCAGTCTTTAATCCCCCTTGTGGCCCTTCATTGAACTCTCTCCACGATGTCCAGGACTCTCTTGTTTTTAGGAGCAAAGAATTGGGCGTAGTAATCCAAATGTGGCCTCAGAAGTGCTGAATAAAGGAGAAGGATCAGTTCCTGTCAACGTGCTGGCAATGCTCTGTCTCATCCTGCTGAGGATGCCTTTTGCAGTCTTTGCAGCAGGGGGCACACTGCTGCCTCTTGTTAAATCTGACACCCACTGGTACGCTGACGCACAGAGGAAGTCACTTTCCATTGCAATAAAAGCAGATAAGTTTCTCAACATTGTCTTTTCTACTCTTATCACAGTGCTGTAAGATGTCTTATGAAATGCTAAGAAATGAATAGGAAAAAAATGAGGGTATCGTTGCATTCCCCTAACCTGAGTTCTGTGGTTATTTAACAGAACACATGAAACATAGATTGAAGAAATAAGCTGGAAAGAATTTGAGATTTGAAGTGTATTTTTCCAGATCAGTAAAATCTTTCCGGAGCAAAGTGTCTTAGAAATTACAATAAGGTGTGGCTACTTAATACCAGGGGGGTTTGAAACACCTTAATTTTGACAGCCACTGCATGGAAAAGGTATGAGGATAAAGGAGATGGAAAGAAAGGTTATCCCGACTTCCTAAAAAGCAAGAGTTCACAGTTGTGTAAATTAAACCTGTTGCACATTCAGGGCCTTTGCTTGTACCCTAGCCTAGACAGCAATATAATTTAAAACTTCACCACTGTACAGGGGTTCAATAACTTTTCCACACTAGGATCCCTAAGCCACTGGCCATAAAGACTGACCCTCGCTTGCAGTAATGTGCCTCAGAAAATACAGAGGAACAGTTTCCAATTCCTTTCCAAAGCAATCATCATGCTCACTTGCATTTTATTTCTGCAGCTCCTCTTATGCAAGGATTTCAAACCTCTTTACACATGAGTTGTCAAAACTTCTTTCAGAAAAATATAATACATTTTCAGCAATAATCTAAAAAACCCCAAAAAACCCCAAAAACAAGATCCTGGGTTTTCAAGCACTTGACATGATGTTTCCCACTATCTGGACTCACTTCCACCATGAAGGGGGCAAGATGTGAAATAAGATGAAAGAGTAGAAGTTTACTAGGCAGCACTGGCAGCCTGCATAGTATGGAGTGTCTTGCACCTTTCAAAGCTTTGGCATGTCAGCTCAGTAACCTGTGGGGCTTGCCATTTACCTCTCGTTGCTATTGTCAGATTGAAAGATCCCATTAGGAAACAAGCTGACAACATATTGTTGTCAGACTCTGCTGCCTCCAAAATCACAAATTCAAAAGAAACCACTGTCCATAGACAATTGTTTGTATACACAGAAGTAACAGATGGGCATGAACCATACAAACATATGGTGCCTCCCTCTTTTCATGCATTAATCGATTGGGAAATCTGCAGCCAGGGGGCTTGATATTGATTGCTTTTTTTCTGTTGTGATTTTAGCGTGTTGATAGTTTAAAACAGAATTACCTGCGTTACCTTAGCTCTCCCTCTCTGTCAAAAGCATGCAACTCTGAAGAATTAAGCTGTCTCCAGCCACAATTCAGGAGTTGATGTCATCGTAATGGGCGTTTTATTCAAGGAATTATGCAGACAGAGCATTCCTCTAAGTGAGAGAGATCTCAAATTTAATACTGCTGAAACACAAGAGAAGACATCTGTCTAATCTTGAATCACATCACTTTTAGGATGTCAAGAAACAATGTATTCCAGTAGAAATATGTCTTAAATCTATTCTTGAAATGCAAGGTTTGAAACTGGCAGCTGAAGGTGGCCTAATATGGTAGCATAGAAAACTAACTTCAAAAGTTTCTCATTCAACACAACATTTTTTCCAGCAGCATGATCCTGATAATTTGAATTTAGGCTAGAATTTTTCTGACAGCTATAAAGGTGATGCAAGAGAGAGGGGCCACGAAACAAGGAGGGAAGAATATGACAATAAGAATAATACGCTCTTTTGGGAGTGGGAGCACAGTTAGGGTGTGATAAATGGATACAGGCTGTGATGACAGTCCAGGTATTTTAAAGCATTTTGCTGCCACCTAGTACTCTGCATTAGTAGAAGCACTAGTCTTTGGAAAAATACTGGAAAGAAGAATAACTCACAAAAAGAGACCCCTGCCATAAGCATGTAATATATAATATGTGCTTCATATGTTAGAAATGAAAAAAAAAATCTTGTGAGCTAGTGCTGCTCACAATATCCATATGAAAATTAGATCCATAATGTGTCAGCATTTCTGTGATGGTAATATTGCCATTCTAACTTGCTCTAGAGCCATAGGCATAAGGGACTAAATTACTGTTTACTGCAGTATCTTAGAATGTGCTCTTGATAATGCATGTACCTTCCTGGTCCATGCACTTTCCTCAAGTCACAAATCTATTGTGCTGACAGTCCAGACCCATCCAAATTCTGCTTCCCAACGGGCCAGTGAAGTATGTCATTCAAAATGTTGTCTCTAACACAAACCAAGGCCTTGACAGACAATCTTTGCCCTGTACTCCTCCTCCATTTGCAACCTAGGTAAAAAGCCTCTCATTAAAACACAACGGATAATGCTCTGGTTAATTCTACTAGCTATAAAGATAAAACCCAACTGAATTATCTCACTTTGGTAGTCACAGGTGAGAGCCCTCATACATAAGACATTATAAGAAAATGGAAGACTCCTGTAAACTGTACAAATTCCTTCCCTAAAAATTAGCATTTGTGAGACACATACATTAACACATGAGCTACAGATACATATGGAAATTACCCTACTTCATTGCTCTCTCAAGTATAGGTAGTTCTTTTTGTTGCATTATACAGGGTTTTCTATTTCTATTATAGCTACTTGACCACAGACTGGCAGACTACCAAATACAAGTCCTCCATCTTGACAATTTTTACAAATATTTCTTGCTGTTCTATTAACCTTGGTTACCCATCTACAGCTCCAAGATAGGCTGAGATGTTCATGAGTGGAGGTACAAATACAAATCTTTGTAGTTTTTATAACTTTCCCTCACAGAGGACTGTTGAAGTATTTTTCAGAGCTCTATTCATCTAGGAAGAGTGATGAAAATTCTGGTTCTAACACACAATATATTTATCTTTAGAAGATACTTGTTATGCATTAGAGATTTTGACCTTTCAGATAACTTGCCATCAGCACAGTAATATCATATAAGGACGTTCAATTTAGTTCCACACTGCGATTCCATTTCTGAAAGCTGACATGCTTGGAAAAGGCTCTGTAACATGTCTGAAACTACAGACAACAGAATAAAAAGGGATTTTGTTTAGTCTGCATGACCATGTGCCTTGGCTTTGTGTTTTATGTATAATTTACAACCTGAAAAGTGTTTTGTGTTTTTTGTCTTTATTTTAACTTCTCATTTGGAAATTTAAACTCTTGCCTCAGGGATTTAAAACATCTGTTGTTTTTTTAGCACAAGGAAGGATGAATATTTTCAGCTTGGTGTGAGAGAATTATGGGATAAAAATGATGCATTAATACTGCCCTATGGGTTAGAAATAGGTTTAGGATTCAAGAATCACTCTATGTTTTACATAAATTTTTAAAGGCAATCAGGTACAACATTTGTTCTAGATGTAAATTAGGGACACAGGCAAGATTATATTCAGCATTAGCAGCACTTTGACTCAAACCAAAATATTCTTCAAATTCCTCATTTTTCAAAAAAAATGTTTTGGAAATTGTGTGTTGATACAGAAAAAAATTTTGAAATAAATGTCTGGTCAGAAATTAAGCTGCTTTGTACTTTCCCATTTTTCATAGTATCTTATCAGATGTGCTTACTGAGATACGATATTTACTTTTATCCAAGTACAACATTACAAACTTACCTGGGTTAAACCTATATGTGTTATAGTGCGTAAGTATACTTTGGCATCAGCATATTTTGACTACTATTATGATGTTTGTTTTTTCATTTATTTTAAAGAAAAAATTTTAAGAGCTATTTAGGGTAGACTAAAATGTCTCTTGTCTTCATTAAAAATATCTCTAGTTTGTATTTTAGGGGAAAGAATACGGCACTGGGCGGAAGCATGGGTCTGTGGAAGTATCATTCCATTACACTGGACTCGTACTGCCAGTTACTAAAAGCCTGTAGGCTTTACTATGTGCTAAAGAGTGATGCTGGCAGGCCTGACAGGGAGCAAAGTGACAACAGCTCCTATAGACAGCCTTGAATCCATAACAAAACTACACTTGTTGGTCCATGAAAAACAATATAAGGGTAAAAGCAGTGCCAACCATGCACAACTAGTAAGCATCAGTACATAATATCCTAGGGCTGTGTATGCATTTGGCTTGTGACTGCAGAGGAAAAGAACAGCTCTTAGGAAGAAGCAAGAAAAGAGTAGGTTACTTTTGCATTGATTACCTGCCAGCAGACTTGTACAATCAATGTGTTCCCCCTCTGACCTTAGGAATTGCCATGTAAGTGCTGCTCTGCCATGGCTTTGATTGATATTGCAGGAATTTGTTACTCAGCCAGTTCAAACTGTTGAATGTTTTGCTATCTTGAACTTTTGGTGCAGCTGGCATTTGGCATTCTGCAATGGGATGAAGGGCAACACTTCAAAGGATTTATATAGAGAAAAGTATCTATCTGAATTTGCAGCATTCTCTCTTAATGTCTTTGTAAGCTTAGGACAGCTCTGATTTGCCATGTGTTTTGTCCAGATTCATCATGAAAATGGGTTTTTGTACTTCTTATGGTCGGAATGGGTCCAGGTGAGAAAGATATTCTGTGCTTTTTGTTTTCTGATATATTTTTAATATTTCCTTTGTAGAATTTTTTTTCCTCCCTGTGTTAAATTGCGTTAGAAAAAAATTCCTTCAATTATCTCTGGCCTGTGGATTTCAGTTTTAATTTCTCTACCATCTTTTTATTTCTTTTGTATTGATTTTAGTATTTCTTTTTCCCTTTTATGTTAAATGTGATTGCTACAGCTTCAGAAGTCCCATTAAATTACTTTGTTCTGACAATGCATATGAAATACTTAAACTGCTATTGACCCCTGAGTAGAAAAAAAGCCAGGAGGCACAAATCAAAGCTTCTGCCTCCTCCATTTTCATCTGGAAGCACACAATAGCAAGAAATTTTAAATAAAGTTTGTGCTTGACTTGTAAAAAAGTCAGCGCTGTTTAAAACATAAAAATTCAGTAATATAAAAAATTTGAAGTCACCATCTTTTCTTTACAAAGAATGGCTTGTGCATAATCTAAAATAATTAAAATATTACAAGAAAGCAAGTGGAACATTTTTTTCTCAAGCCCTAAAACCTAAGGAGAATGACAGAAGAGTCACATCTTTTACCAATCTGGAGTTCCTTCCTGTACCCTGGGGTAAAATGTCAAATTTGCTTCTCCTTGGCATGAACAAAGAGAAATCCACTTAGATGGCAACTTTCTCCTTTTCGGACTTCTGCTGTATGAGAGGGTGATGACCATTGAGTTGATGAAGTTGCAATACAGCTTTGTTCTATGTTCCACCAGGTGAAAGGCCTAGTTTTTCCTGGTACTTCATTGAGAGACATGGAGGTCTGGAACTTACTTCTGTTAACAACTGCAAAGATTTTTTTTACCCAAAGGTTATGACTTGTATGGCTTGTCATAACACAGAGAGGAGGAAAAGCCTCTTCATGTACACATGAGCATCACATATATCACCATGTTTCAGACTTCAGACATACTTTCTGACCAAAAGACTCTCTAGTTTGGGCAGAATAAAAAGAGAGAATGCAAGCAACCAAAACGATCACTGAATACCACACAAATACCTTTCTATTATCTTTTTAGTAGTGTTTTCCAGCAGAATAGAGGCATACAGGAGTGACTGACTGATTCTTCCATGTCGAGTGATGAAAAAAACCCATGTTCTAAAGCTAGATGGGGGATACTTTGCTGTAAAATGTCTGGAAAACAACTTACCATACTCTACTCCTTCCATTCTGCAATTTTTAATTACACCCATGAGTGCAATTACTGCTTTTCTTTTCTAGCATCATAAACTGTATGGTGAAATCGATGTCTCCGATGTAATCAGATAATTGTTTATATATTAGTCTCAAGGTACATTCACTATATATTTCCTTCACAGAGGAAGACTTTTTATGAAAAGTGAATAATTAGAAGAGCTTTATGAGATTTGGCAATTATTGCCACAGCTACTTTGAGTTTTGATAGACAAAAATGTTCTTCCAGTCAAAGGATGATTACAACTATAACATCTCTTTTATTTAGGTTAAAAACATATTAAATCCTACTCTTACATTCTCTCACTATAAAATGTAAGACAGAACCTTGAAATTGTCACTTCAAGGTTTTTTCACATAGACTGGCACAGTTCAGAGTACTTTTAGAATTGATTGTGAAGGATAGCTTAATGGGGTTTGATTTGTCTAAAACGAAAAGTAACCATTGTCTCTAATGGGTCAATGACTGTTTCTGAACTACGAAAAATAAATTTAATCAGAAGACCGAATAATTACAACTTTGTTTCCTAAAAGTTATCAATGAGTAGGTCAACTGTTAATAATACTGGGTTGCTGAGCAATTACTCTATTCCCTGAGTCTCGTTTTAGATAGACAAAGTACTGTCATTAGCTCTTTTGACAGTTTTAATCTTTGGCCTTCATATGAATTATCTGAAAAGTCAGATATCCCTACTTTTAAAAAATATCATTTTCAGAACATGACTTACATGTACTAGAGAAAAAGAACTTGATTTACCTCAGTTTGCCCAACCCAGCCGATTCTATGATTCTATGATTCAGAGGTCTCAGAGCCCTCCCCTCAACTCGGCTTTACCTCAGTAGCTGCTCCCGCTCCTGCCTCCTGCTCACCCTCACAGGCCTCTCCGGGAAAAAAACAAGAAAAACCATGGATAAGATGGAGTTTTCAAAGGGCTTCTTAGTAAATGTGCCAAAATTTTCCAGGCCAAAGAATCTGTGTGGGCATCTACTCCACAGGACATGGCCAGCATCAGTGAACTCCTCACAAATTCAGCACAAGCATCATACATACTGGCCTGAGTAAATGGGGAACTACTCTCATTTCTCCCTGTAGTCTTAATCATACTTTTAGTGAAGATCTGTTGCCCTATCAGCAACATACTCGCAAGTCCTGCACTGTTGTGGGTCTTTTTTAGTTTTTGCCCTAATTAGTGGTTATATTTAATGAATGCTTTCAGTGGGAATAGAAGATTCTTAACTACAGTTGAGATAGAAATGGGGCAACTAATTGAGACAAAGAATTTGGCTTTTATGTTACATTACTGCTTGGATTTATCTCCAGAATATTTAACTTGATACATTAATAAAACAAGACTTTCTCCACTGTGAATTTGATTCAGCTAATCCAAAACTAATTCTGGTTTCACAGTAAAGAAAGATGCTGAGAAACAATCCCAGTGAGTACCCTGTAGACATGTAGATAGATTAAAGTCTGCTATTCAGATTGTAAATATAGTCAGTATTTCCTCATGGAAATGGTTTATCTGCTTATTATTTTAAACTAATTCAGCAAAACTATTTGTCATAAATATTTAGAAAAAAAAGTAAATGTTCTACTGTGACATCTTCTTAGCATTTCACAAATTTGATAATGCAAAGCAATTTTCAACTCAAATTTCAAAACTTTTCTATGTTTAATTCATGAAAAAATAAGGTAGTAAAATATGAACAACATTTTCATTAGAGAAACTGAGAATGTTGGACTAAGAAAGTTTTCTCCATCATCATAAGCATTCATCTTCTCCTATTACAGACAACTAATCTACTTTTTGTATGGACTTACTGAGATTTATTCTTGTTTGTATTAAATATTTTTTATACCAAATGATCAAATGATTTTTTTTTAATTTTACACTTAACTGGGAAAACCACATTAAAAATGCTTAAAGTCACTTTATTCTAATTTTTACATTTAAATACCTCACTTCTCATCTCATGTAAAATCCCCTAAATTTATGAGGCCATAAACCTTACCTATGATTATCAATAAAATAATACTAATATTCACATCTAGTCCAATAGAAAACTAAAGTTAAGATGTTGAAGTGTATTGGTACTGTGTTTTGCACCACAATGGCTACACTTTTAAGTTCAAAATGTAACAAAGTATAAACTGATAAATGTTTAAGTTCTTCCATAACAACAAAAGGAGCTTTATACATAAACAGGTTAAGCACAGACGACTCTAAAGCTGAACAAAAGAAACTGCTCATTTTAACTTTCTTCAATAGATTATTGTTTTACAACACATTTCTTCATAAAATAATGATGATACAGTTTGTTCTTGATGAAAATAAACATCCTTTTCACTAAACCAGAATATGAATTTTTAATGAGAAATACATTTTTTTTCCTGTTCTCACTTTTGGGTATCTATACAAAGAATTAATTTACCGGAAAGAAAATTATTTTTTTTTTTTAAAAAACAAAGTAAGTAAAGCAAAGAAAATTTAACTAATCAAATTACTGCAAGAATTAAATAAATACTTTCTTAGCACTTGAATGTTTTACTACAGTGCCATATTGATGTTCTAAGTTGCTGATATTATTAGTAAGAGAGAACTAAATCCAGGTTTATAAAAGGTTTATAACCCTATGCATTTTTGTAGCAATCTATAATCTATCCTGAATTGTAAATAAATAAATAAACAAAATCTTGATTATCCTGGCTGTAGAGTTCTTTTTAGCGTTTTCCAGTTGCAGCTCTAGGATACCTCACTGACAGTACACTGTGAGCTGCAACATGGAAAATAGCATTGTGACTTGATTCACATGATTCACATATATTAGTAGTGAGGAAAACTTACTGACATGGGAAAAGGTCTAACCACAGCCTTCTAAAAATGATCTACAGCTCTTAAAAACATTCAGATTCAAGTTCAGTCACTTTGAGCTCAGCCAAAGGAATATTTAGAATATCAGAATATTTCCAACTTGGAAACTTTACTAAAGGTCTACATGATTAATATGGGGATTTTAGCTCCATGTATATATATAATCTATACATATTTAAGTCTGTGGACAGTAGGACATTTTCACATCTCAGTAAAAGAAATCTGAACTGTGAAAATACAGTTTAAGATAACCCTGAGAGGTTTGTGGGTTATTTATAATTTCAGTGCTTAGTCTTCTGACATGTCTACTTCCTTACAATGGATCAGAAGAATCAGCGACCTGCACTGACACCTACATGGGCAGCTAGCATTCCTGTAGCACCAGGATTGAAATTGCAGTGGACTTCAGGCCATTAGTGTGTGTTGTCTTTATTTTTCTCTTGTCTGATTAATATACACACACACAAAAAAAAAAAAAAAAAAGAGAAAAGAAAATAGTCACAGCATAGCAGCAACACTATTACCTCTACAAGGCCTTGTGCTAAATTGACTGTTAATCTGGCTACTGATCTGACATTAGTAGAGAAGAGTATTAGTGGTTGATGGAATCATCATATCCTATCCTATAGAAGACAGGAAGAAATAAGTTCACAGACTGCTACGAGCTCATCTGTTAAGCAACCAGGAAAGAGCATGACAATTCTAGAGCCAAATTTGAAATGCATGTTTTAATGGGCTCACAAAAATTCTGCTTTTTAATGGAGCATGTGTTTTATATGCAATGAGACATCTGGTCCAAAAAAGTGTATCTTGGCAGATTCCATTTCTGTGGCAGTGAGGCACAAAACAAATGTGAATGTGAGTTCATTTCAAGATGACACATTAACTTAAAACTTCGACTTCTGTCTAAATATACTTAACCTTTTCCTCTTGCAAGACTGGTTGTTGTAATTCTTAATTTTAGATTATTGAAATTTATTAATTTAATAACAGTGACAATAGACAAATGGTCCTCACTGGCACTTTTGTTGAAAAAGGGCTGTGCTATACCAAAACAGTAACATCGACTAATCCATTCTCAAAAAATAGCAGGTGTATCGAAGCAGTAGTTTGGAAAAGTTTAATGTGAAATTAACATTTCAGAAAAATTTCATCCTCCTACCTAGTCTGGTTAAATATGTGGGCTGTTGATCACAAAAACATTTACAATATTTTATGCAGTTTAATCCCTTTTGGATAAGTAAAATGAAGTAGCATTCTTGGGACAGAGGATCTATTAAAAAGTCTGATGTTCTGAGATTTATCCCACAAAACCAGAAACAGAGAAGTCAGTAAAAATTATGAAGACACTCTTATTTTTGACCTATATCCCTGCTCATGGTCTTAAAAACTATGTTCATTGACTATCTGAAAGGTTTGTAACTTTATGTAGGACTGATGCAAGCAGTGGAGCTTGCTCTGAAGTGTTAAGTGTTATAGAAAGGCAATTACAAATTCAAATAAAAGAAACTACTTTTACAGGGTGAAAAAACATCTTTAGTGTTTTGAGGGAGTATTAAGATCTTTTTCCTGATACAATTTGCCTTTTCCACCTGTATGCTTAAATAGGTGATACTTCTTTCACTGGTACCTTTAATGGTAGCTTTAATTAGACCAAGATATATCATGCTAAAAAATAAAACCAAACTTTTGAACTCACATGCCTCAGTTAGAACTAGCAGACTCTGGAGCTGTAATCAAGAGAAGAAAATTAGGGTTTAGTTAGTTTTACAGGAGAACACAAAGTGGAAGTGACATGATAAAGTGGTGTCTCCAGAGGAAAATGGGAAATAAAAGGTATTTACTGCTTTTGAAATTTGGAAAGAGAAATCAGGGTCATAGGGTTTGTAATATAACACAAAAATTGGATTTCTCTTGAATTTTGATATCCAGTAGACTTATGAATTTTGATTCTCAATATCATTTTTGGAAGATGTTCCTTACTTCTGTGATAATTAAAATCAGAACAAGTATAGCGTAAATATTTTGTACAAGACATTTCTCCACTTGTAACTGTCAACTTTGAAGCCTATTAATAGCATGGAAAGAAATAACAGGAAAAAAAGAAATGTGAGGCAAAAACCTGTTCAGATAGCAAAAATAGAGAGTGGAGTCTTGATAGCACATAGCAGAGAAAAAACAGTCCATCATTCATACTGTGGTAAAAGCAATGTTAGTATGATGGGGATTGTGTTTCAAATCTAAGGAAAATCTCTATAATTCAGAAAAACAGAAGCAAGCCAGATAAGAGAGAAGAAATTTATGGGTTTACCAATATTTGAATATAATATATCATAATATATATCAATTCCCTAATTTATTTTTATAGTATATAAAATAGATTTTTTTTTTAGAAATGCAAACCTTTTTTTCACTTAGAAAGTTATTGAAAAAAATCATAATATGCTTAAAATTCACTTCACAACATCTCTTTCTCTTTCACTGAATTGTCTGCTGCTCCACTGGAACAGAAAGGAAGACTCAAAAGAGGTCTGTTTGAGAGCATGGTTTGCTAGCAGAAATTAAGAGGAAGTTTTTATTTACAAAGAAGTGTTTCAACTGGAAAACAGTACCAAATTTATAGGCTAAAGATGCTGCTGTTGCTTCTGTACCTCAGAGATCAGGAAGATCATAATTTATAAGGCTGAATTGATGAGTGGTGGGACAATACACACTGTTTTCCATTCTTCCCTTGATACCTACTGTGAGACATTCATAAAGTATTCTTTTATGTATGCACTGCTTTTTTTTTTTTTTTCCAAATTTGTATTTAATTCTTATAATTCCTGAAGGAACCAAAATATAATCAAACTTTCCCTGCTTTGGAGTATTGGAAGATTTAGTAAAAAATCAATTTTCTGTAGGGTAAGTAATCTAATGGAAGGCTGTCACCTTGCTCTCTACATAGTGGGATACTTATCTAAGACTTATCTCACAAGATTATACCATCAGAAAAAGAGGAAGAAGGGAGAGACACTAGTTAGCTCTACTAGGACATGTATGCAGAAGCCAAGGAAGCAGCTGAATGAAGTAAATATAAACTTTTTTTTTTATTATTTTTATTTTTTTTCCTCAGTCTTAAAAACTGACAGGAATGCATAGCTTAATGTCTGTGTAGCTTTGAGTCATCTCAAAGGCCAGCTATTTTCCATCTGTTATGTATCCATGCACTGTAGTATAGTTTGGAGTCATCTGTCAGTGTGAAAAGCAGAGGATCATTGACCCGTTAGTTCTTCAGCCTTTGATATTTCTTCAGGCTGTGATGAATGATGGTCCATGTAATTACTGCATTGTGTTCACTTTCAACTGCATTACTGTCTCTGGACATATTGCTAATATGCAGGAAGCATAGTGATTTTTTCAGTGTTTAAAAAACAGGCTGGAAAAACAATCAGAGGAGATTTTCCTTCTGTCATTTTCAGTGCTGCTTAAACTAATAAGAGTCTCAAATCAGGAAGAATTCAGAAAAGGCTAACACTCCTATCTGCGGGCTGTTAACAAAGAAAGTATGATAAAAGAATGAAGCAAACATGTTTATGCTAAATTTACTGAATGCCTAACATAATTTTCAATAGGGAGATCCAAGTTAGATAATAAAGCTGATACCTAGCAAGTTAGCTAGTGGGACAACACAGCAACATGCAGTTTTACAAGCTGGGGAGCAAAACCATTAGGTTTGAGATAACATTTTTGTCTGTTCATTGAGTGAAAGAACACTTCAAACATGATGAAGAGGCAAAATACTTTCCCTTTTAATGACCATCTGAAACATGTGAGGTTTTGTCGGACACTGCAGCTCCTGGGCCAAACTGGGAAGAGACCTATGGCCATGTTAATACAGGTTCTCCTTGCTATCAGAGTCTCCTTCACGATGCAGCGGGGCACAAGCACAGGGTTAAAATAATTCTCAGGCTAAGTGTGAAAAAGTTGTACTTTCAAGGTGTCAGCTAAATTAATATGATGCAAGGACTTGGCAACAGCAGATGCCCGTTGACATATGTCAGTCTTCCAGCATTTCACCTTCCTGCAGTTCAACTGTAGCTCGTCTTGAGTTTACCTTTTCATCATGGTGCCATGTAAAGCATTCTGTTGCTCACTTCATCAGATTTGCTATCTCCAAGTTAGTTCCTGGCAATCCTAAGCAATCTGGACATCTTCCCTTCAGACTCAAGCCATGCTGCTGCTTCCTGGCAATTTCCTGTATCCCTAGACTTCACTGCACCCTTCAAAATTTTTTAGAGTGGTGACTGACTAGTTGTCCTCTACTTGAACACTGATTTTGATCTCCATACCTATTTTCCATTGTAGTTCTCTACTCTGCTTCTATCTATCCACAGAATCACAGCATCACAGAATGTTAGGGGCTGGAAGGCACCACAGGAGATCATCAAGTCAAAACTCCAATGCTAAAGCAGGATCACCTACTGCAGGTCGGGCTTAGTTTCTTCTCCCAGGCAGTTATCAGTAAGACAAGAGGCCATGGTCTTAAGCTCTAGCAGGGGAGGCCTAGGTTAGATCTTAGGAAAAAATTCTTTACAGAGAGGGTGATCAGGCATTGGAATGGGCTGCCCAGGGAGATGGTGGATTCTCCATCCCTGGAGGTTTTTAAGAAGAGACTGAATGTGGCACTCAGTGCCATGGTCTGGTAACCACAGTGGCAGTGGGTTAAGGGTTGGACTTGACAATCTCAGAGGTCCTTTCCAACCCAGATGATTCTGTGATTCTGTGTGATTCTGTGAAACATGTCTGGGCAGGTCTTGAAAGTCTCTAGAGAAGGAGACTCCACAATCTCTCTAGGCAGCTTGTTCCAGTGCTCCATCACCCTTATAGTAAAAAAAATCTTTCCTCATGTTGAGATGTAACTTCCTGTGTTCCAGGTTATATCCCTTGCCCTTTGTCCTGTCACAGGCCACCACTGCAAAGAGACTGACCACTTCTTCTTGATACCCACCCTTCAGCTATTTGTAAACATTATTAAGGTCCCCTCTCAGCCTTCTCCACACTAAACAGCATCAAGTCTCTCAGCCTCTCTCAGAATCACAGAATGTCAGGTGTTGGAAGGGACCTCTGAAGATCACTGAGTCCAAATCCGCTGCCAAAGTAGAACCAAAACTAGGGCAGGTCATTCAGAAATTCATCCAGAAGGGTCTTGAAAGTCTCCAGAGAAGGAAATTCTACAACCTCTCTGGGGAGCCTGTTCCAGGGATCTGTAACCTTAACAGTAAGGAAATCCTTCCTGATGTTGAGGTGGAACTATTCTGGAGATTGGCTTACTTTTGAATCAGAACAGCTTTTTAAATGAAAAAAGAAAAAAACAAAACAAAACCAAAAACAAACAAACAAACAAACAAAACAAAAAAACAACCAAACCCAAATCCCACACCTTCTTGTTGAGACTGCTGGTATCCTCAGCCATGACAATTTGACAAAGATCACTGAAACACCTAGAGGGAAGGTATCAGGCTAGAGGGAAGGTATCAGCCAACAAGGGTATGGGCCAGTAAACTCATCTTCCTAATATAGGAGCAAAACAATGTAAGCTTCATTCTCATAGCATTTGGAAGTAAGTTAAACAAATGATGAATTGTGGTGTTGTGGTTTTGGATGCTCATCGAAATGGACTAGATCTATATCCTGAAATGTAATTTATTTGTTTGGCTGGATTTGCATTATGATTAATTTGCTGCTAATATTTTTAGTTCAAATACTCTCAATTGAAGGATATCTCAAAGAAAAAAGATATTCCATATGTTTAAGATAAAATCTGTAAGCCAATGAACTGTATCCAGAAGATTTTATGCATCCACCTCATTTTATTTCAGACTGCAGTATTAGAGAACAATTTATTTATTCAGAAAGTGCTTACATTTTTTGAGAAAGCAAACTGCTATTTATTGATTTTTGAAGGGATCTTCAATAGTGCAGTGTGCAGTCACAGTATCCAAAAGTAAAGGGATTGCTGTAGTACTTGCTTTGTGATGCAAAAAGATTATGGAGAAATACATGTTTTTCCTAGGGTCATCTGTCTCCAACAGTGTAAAAAAATACTCCTCATATAAGTGTACAATATAGAAAGCAGTACATTTTGTTTAATTACTCAACACAATACCTCCTGAGTTGTGGAGTTAAACTCCAGTGATGTCATGTCATTGAGGTCACCTTGAGCTTTGCAGGAGAAGAAAATAGTATTTTTATCTCACTATTGCAGCAGTGGTACAGGTCACATGAGATCAAATCCCAAGACTGAGTAGCTGGGGAACTACTGAGTTTCCAAGTTTAAACTACTATGGCTTTGAAGTTCATGCATTTGGAAATGTACTGAAGTATTAACTCCAGTGGGGGGAAAATACACAACATATACTTCTCAAAAGATTTATGGATTTGTTTTTCAGTCAGCTAATGAGATTCAGAGCAGCACAGTGATCTCTGCAGACCCAGGTAAACCTGAATTGAAAACTTTATGATGTGGTATGCCTGTGCCACCCAAGCTAAAGCAGAGTTCAGGACGTGTCAGGCCAAACTCCTGCTCACAGAAGGCTCAGCTGTGAGCTCAGACCAGCTTGTTCAGGGCTTTATCCTGCTGGGTGTTGAAACTTTCCAAGGACAGATACTACACAGCTTCTCTGGGAGACCTGATCCACTGCAGGGTGAGAAAGGGTTTTCTTAAACTCTACCTGAACCTCTCTTATTTAGACTTCTGCCCATTGTCTATCATAATGCTGCTATGCACTGCTGGCAAGATCCCAGATCTGTGATCTTGTTGACTCTGCGAGTAGGTGCTGGGGGGGCTGCTGTCAGCACATCCCTGCCCCCTCCCCAAGCTGTCTATGCCCCAGGCTGAACCAGCAGCCACTCACAATTTCCATCCAGAAGGAACTGTTGTTTTATTTTGTCTATAGACAGTGGAAGGGTAAATCAAGTTCCCCTAGACTAAGGATCCAGTTAAAAATTCTAGTTAATGTAATATATTGGACTATATCATAGATTGTGTAGGTGTATCAGCACATATCAGCACAATTCAGTACTATGCATTGCATTAAAGTTTCTTTAGATTTTGATTCAGTTGTTTAAAATCCTCTGACATCGATATAAAGGCAGTGCAGGCCTGCCAACAGTTCATAAACATATACAAGATTTGCATTCGAGGGCATTCTCTTAACAGTTACACGTATAATTTTTTAGTTCCCTTACTTAAGAGACCATCTCTGTGATTCCTGGGCCAATGAAGTGTGCAGTACAGTTAGCACAGGCCACAATACTCACAGTGGGAAATCTGCAGGGTCTAGTTTCTGCTAGAAGGTCTCTGCTGTGAATGTCCTCTGCTTCTGAAAAATCATCAAGGCTGGAACAGATCAGAACTTTTAAAAAAAGATAGTAATAAAATATCTAAGCAGTATCTCTAGGAAGGTTACAGCATGGGTGGATAAGGTGGGTTGCATTCTGCACATAGAGGCTTCTCTCTGCTTCTCCTTGTCCCACACACTTTACTCCTGCTCCAGCTTGAGTTTCCCTGAGCTGCAGTTCCTCCAGGAATAAACAGCTGCTCCACAGGTTCTCCACAGGCTTCAGTATAGCAGCCCCTGGCCTCTCCTTACAGGGGTCACCCTTGCAACTCCTGATGCCAGCACCTGGACATGGACTCTTGAAGATACTGATATCAATGTCAAATGACCTAATCAATGCATTCTCACATGGCATGAGCTGGCTTTTCATTTGTAGATAAACTGTGGATGAAAATCATGGAAGTTTTATAAAATCAGAAAAATATTTAACTGTAACTTAAATTTATAAAGTTTTCTCAGGTGTATGAATATGGTTCTCATGAAAGTTTTTCTGCTAAAAATATTTAATTTTGTCTCAGTCTATTAAAAAAAAAAAAGTATTCTCAATTAAACCAAATTAAATAGCAAGTTAAAACCAATATTTTGTCATGTCCTGACATCTGAAATCACTTTCATGTTGTTTTTCACAGATTAAAAAAGATTAAAACTCATTAGGGAAGATGAAAGGAAAACTCTAGATCTCATTCAGTAAAAGAGAGGCAAACAGAAACCCGAATGTCAGTGAAAGTATATATTCTGACAGGCTCCAAAGGAATATAGCAATGCCACTGTCACAGTTTAGGACCAGCTGGTACCAACCAGAGTTCTGCTTGTTCACCCTCCAGCCCCACTGTGGGACAGGGAGGAGAAAATCCACCAAAAGGCTCCTTAACTGAGACAAATCAGGAAGGTTTTCATTCCCCAATTATGGTAACAGGCAAAAAAGAGAAAGGTTCAATTTTGGAAGAAAAAGAACTGATTCGATCTAAAAAGAGAAAGAGGAAACATGGCCAGATCTTAATGCCTTACCCTCTCACTCCTTCTTACTGGGCCTGCATCACTTTCCCCCCTCTCTCCCCCTCAGCAGCACAGAGGGACCAGGAGGAGAGGTCTAGGGTCAGTTCCCTACACAGTGTTTCTGCTGCTCCTTCCTCCCCAGGATTCCTCACATTCTTCCCTTGCTCCAATGTAGGATCCCTCTCATGGCAGAGAATCCTTCACAAACCCCTCTGACATGAGTCCCTCCCACAGGTGCAGTCCCTCAGGAGCTGCTCCAGCCTGGGCTGCACACAGAGTCACGGCTGCTTCGGGAGCAGTCACCTCCCCTGGCACAGGGTCCTCCATGGCTGCAGATACACATCTGCCCCTCTCCATGATCCTGCACTGGCTGCTTCTTTCACCTGTCATCTGCCCACCTGTGACACTTCAGGGGCTGCAAAATCCACATTTACCCTGCTGTGGTCTTTCAAGGACTGCTCAACTATGATTTTATAGGGACTGCTCCACTGTGCTCCACCGTAGGCTGCAGGGGAACAGCTGCCATCTCACCACGGGCTTCAGGGAAGTCTCTTTTCTTTCTTTCTGCTTTTTAAAAAAAATATATTTTTGCAGTTTCATTTCCCCTTGAATATGTTATTTGAAGAGATGCATCCATCTTCCCATATCTGCTCAACCCTGGGCAGAGGCAAGGCCAGGATTGGTACTGGGGCAGCTTCCAGCAGCTTTTCACAGGAGTCACCTCTGTGGGCCCCTAACACTACTGCACTGACCAAAGACAGACACATAAAGATTTGTACCAAATAAGTATGTTTTACCTGAGACCCAACAGGTAATGTGCTCTAGCTGATCCCGCTTTAGTAGGGGAGTTGGACTAGATCTCTGGAGGTCCCTTCCAACTCTGACAATTCTGTGATTCCATGATTTGTTACTTCCTATAGGTCTGTTTTGATAGCATAGCCACAGTAATGTGCTCTCACAAACAAAAGGTAATATTGTCTTTCTAGCTCTTTTTGGAACAGAACAGATTTTGTGTGTCTTTGTGAGTAGAAGTAGATCTAGTGCAGTAAAAGAGAGGCAAACAGAAACCCGAGTGTTAGTGAAAGTATATATTCTCACAGTTAGGCTCCAATGGAAGAGGCAAACCAGAATTCAATAGTGTTTATTCTCTCATTAAGCTGCATAGAAAAGTGTTCGTCTTAAGTTCTCAGATAATTCAAAAAAGAATATGTCAATACCTGGGGAGAGTTTATGCATGTTTGTTTTTCAGGGCCAGGGAAAAGACTGGATATTTTGCTGCCATAATAGCTTTCTGGTTTGGCATAAATAGTTTGGCACAGTTTTCTGTTAGACTGCCGCAAGTCTAAAGAGACACCTAAAGAGACAAGGTTACTACAAATTAGCAGCAGTGTCAGTCACAATAGAAAGTAATTCTTTAGATTTAGATTAGAAGAAAAGAAGCTTATTCCAACATTCCAGTTCTGGGATCTTGCAGACATTTACATAATACTGTTTCTTACAGAAAGCATACAGCATAATTAGCAAGCAGCTGGAAAAAAACAGAACTTGAATGTAAGCCTGTTAATCAGCACTGCAATTGATTCACCAGCAAACCCCCTTCTGCTCTAATTTACACCTTTTAGCACTGTAACTCCACTGAGAGCAACAGTTCTGCCATTGGGATTCTTCATATGAAGTGAACAAATCAGTGATTCTAGATGAGTTGATGCCATAATTGTCTTAACAAAATTAGATATGGCTGCAGGCCATATCTATTCTCTCTGAAGGTGCCAAAGTTCTGAGGCACTGCAGGTGCAGTGCAGCTGTGTGCATGAGCACAGTTGCCATCATATGTGATGCAGTCATGTCTCACTGTGCCCTTGATGTGAAGACTTTCTGGACTTCAGAGCTAACTCACTCAGCAGACAGACTATCAACTGTAGCACTTAAAACGGCACAGCTCTAACTCTATGATATTCTGCAAAGATGAGTTTTTGATGTAATGTGGTTTGTTTTTTCTCTTTAACCTTGATTCAGATATTCACCAGCCTTCTACAGAGCAATGCAAGTCTACTTTCCCTAATGCATGTTTTTAATGTTAAATGTAGTAATAACCAGATGCTTCCATAGTACATGTATTTAATTCTTCACTGTTCATTTATACAAAAATCTGTAACAGTCTGAATTAGTTTCACTCAACTGCACGCATTCTAGGAAACATATTTTTGATGAGTACAGTACAGCTAATATGCAGATGAAATAGGAATATTTTCTATATTAAAGTGCATTAGATGTGTCTTTTTATAAACAGTATCTTTTTTTTATACACTGTGCGTATATTACTAGTATAATATATTATCATGATCTATTCATCACAATTCCTATTTTTTTTATTTATTGATAAATAAAGAAAAAGGAGCTGTAGGTCTCTGTTTTCCCAAGATTGGGCAATATTGTATATAGACAAACTCTGAGTCACTTTATGGAGATTGGGTTTGCAAAAGGTCAGGTAGCTTAATTTTACTGTATTAAAGAAAAACAAAAAAAGCAGCACGAACTCCAGATCACCTTGCCACTCAAAGAATTCTTTTCAAGTTCATCTGCAGTTAGGATTTAATGCAGTACTTAGTGTAAATGATAATTACAATGAATCCCTTATATGTTATGCAGGATGTTTTGTGAATATCAAAAGAGCTTTTTTAAGCATTAATTAAGCATTACTTATGAACACTTAGATACATGGCTGTTGACTTGCCAAGTTTTAGACAACAGACACTAGGTTTTATATTTACCAAAACAACACTATGACAGTCACAATAACAAATGCCAAAAAGATAAAATGAAGAACAATGTAGAGGCTTATTTTTGTAATGCACATTTAATTTTGTGCTAACTCTGAGAATCATCATCTATTTTGCAATTCAGAACTCTGACTTCCACGTACATTTTACTCTTCCCATGCTAACCAAGTGTCATCTGCTGAAATTTAAAACTGAGTAACCTGGCTTGTGGTGAGCTATTTTGTTAGGAAGGTCAAATAAACACTGACTTATTTAAGTCCCAATTCTGCAATTGTTAATTGTACAAAGATCACGTGAAATGAAGGAGAGAAATATCTGACTGGTCTAAATATTATTCCTTGATATCATTCTGAAAGGTTCTCTGTGGAGTTTTTAAGGTAAGCACAGGAAAACCTAGTTTTATAAAGCGTTACTTGTTACTCTATGTAACACTGTCTTAGAAAAAAATAGAATATTTTTTCTATTTATCTGGGAAAATATCAGCAAAAATATGTCTATCATCATCAAAGAATGTAAAACATGTCCATACTTCAGCTGATGCCTTGCATTTATGTATCTAAGATCTATAAATAAGTATAGGTCACAGGATTTTGACTTGTCTCTGTATGCTACTCTTATTTACATTATGATCAGTATTCAGCATTAATTTAAGAATACAGCACAGTCATGTTCTTGCCTGACAACACAGGCAGCTGGCAAATCAGACAGAACTACATGGGATCACCATACAAACACAAAGAAAGGCTTTTATAAGCCTTGGATTTGTTCTGGAGATACAGAAGTTCAGATGGTTGTTGAAAGGGATTGATGTTTTGTATAAAAAGTTTTCTTTGACCTGTTTGATCTTGGTATCTATTGCCTGGTCTTCTCAAATATCTACACTAAACCAAAGGAAAGTAAATTCAGCTGATGCATGCAAATAATTATATGATGTTAGAGACCGAACTAGAGCTACAGTTCATATGAGAAGACTCTAGCATCTGAGAGTCTTGAAGAAGCTTAAAAATCCTTGGCAAGATTTTTATACTTGGCTGATCTTGCCATGAGCAGAATGGCAGATGTGGTGGGTCTTGCAGTAGTTTGATGTTAAGAAAAATTTTAACTAACCCTGTTTAGATTTTTAAAATTTATTTTGGGACCTCTGTCTTCTCATGCAAACTGTGTGAGGTTCAACAAGACTCAGTGCAAAGTTCTGCACCTGGGCTGAAGCAATCTCATGAATCAATACAGGTTGGGAGCAGAAAGGATTGTGAACAGCCTTGAGGAGAAGGACTTGGGGGTGCTGGTGGACCAGAAGCTCAACATGAGCTGTCAATTGTGCACTCACAGCTCAGAGAGCCAACTGTGTCCTGGGCTGCATCAAAAGAAGCACAGACAGCCAGTCAAGGGAGGTGATTCTTCCCCTCCACTCTGCTCTTGTGAGACCCCACCTGGAGTACTGGGTCCAGTTCTGGTGTTCGCAGTGTAAGAACGACACAGAGCTCCTGGAACATGTCCAGAGGAGAGCCAATAAAATGATCAGAGGGCTGGAGCACCTCCCCTGTGAAAACAGGGTGAAGCGGCTGGGGTTGCTCACCCTGGAGAAGAGGAGGCTCTGAGGTGACCTTATAGCAACCTTCCAATATCTAAAGGGGGCCTACAAGAAAGCTTGGGTAGGGTTTTTTACATGAGTGTGTAGTGAGGGGACAAGGGGAAATTGTTTCAAACTTGAAGAGGGGAGATTTAGGCTAGGCATTAGGAAGAAATTATTGGAAAACATTGGAAAAGTTGGCCCAGGGAAGTTGTGACTGCTCCCTCCTTGGAAATGCTCAAGGCCAGGCTGGATGGGGCCTTGAGCAACCTGGTCTGGTGGGAGGTGTCCCTGCCCATGCAGGGGGGGTTGGAACTAGGTGATCTTTAAAGTCCCTTCCAACCCAAACCGTTCTATGATTCCATGATTCCTGACCTTTGAGCACTGTAACGATGTCTTATAACAGAACTCCTAACACACTTTCTTCATGTAAATTCTTTAGTTAACAGATTGCTGTTAACATGAATGAGGATTGTAAAAGTCAATAAAATTTTCCCAGATGGGAGTTTTGTTAGGAAATTGCACAGGAGTATGTGAGGATGAAAGGGAGTAATCAGTAGCATTCTGTAGACCAGTTGGCTTCACACACAGATTATTGCATGCAAAAGACATTTGCTTTATATCCACTTTAATTTGATTTGATACCCTGGAGTAAAGAAATTCAAGTATACAAATGGATTAACAAATACATTCTTTCACTTTAATTCTTCAATATAATGACCAAAATGTCTGATAGGAACCATTGATTGGCTGCCAGCTGTGATAAAATACTGCAAATGCAGTCATGAAGGGTGATAATGCTAAAACTGCATAATGACAGTTCTGATTTATTGAATTAAAGATACGAATCCAGCAATGAAGCATCATGCTGAGCATACAAAATACAAATCACAGTTAGGATGACTGAATTCAAGTCAAAGCTCTAAGACAACATAAAATAAAGCAAACAAACAAGACCTGCAGGTTTCATTCCTGGCTGGGAGGCTGTGGAATTGTCTTGTTTTCTCTTCTTTACCATAGCTGTTAGTCTGCTTCTGAGTTGCCATAGGTAGTACTGTTAGTTGTTTGTTTGGGTTTTATTCCCAAAACACAACAGTGACAATAAGGGACAAAAAGCTTATAGAAATAAATAATTGACTATCGATGCATTTTCCAAAGGTTTTTGTTTGTTTGTTTGGGTTTTTTAATATAATTTTTTTAAATTATTTTTTTATTTTGTTTGGTTTTTTTTTTTTTGTTTCCAAAACCAATCATAGTGTCATCAAAACCAGCATATTGGTTAATAACAGTGTGAAAGCACAAATCAAAACCAGAATAATAAAACTAAAACCTCTGATATGGAAAGGAAAATGTGAGATTATTTTCAACTATTTCAGTAGGTTTGACTTTTATAAATTGTTCTGAACGTCTAAATTTCATGGAAGAGAACTGGCTGAACAAGTCCTCAGACTTGTGCCTGATGATTTTCCTTAACAACTCACAAAGCACAAATGAAATAATAGAAGAGTGAGAAAAGAGGTAAAAAAGCACTTGTATTCACACAGGGAAATAAAAAATTTAGAACAAATGAAATTCGTCGGATGTTTATGCTTCAGAATACCATGTCATAGGTTGTAGAGCCACTGATGGCAAATGAATTTCTATGTGCCAAAATGTCTTAAAAATCTTATAATCCTATAATGATTCATGCAACAGTAGGAGCTGAAGAATATGTCATATATCCAGCTGTCACAGTTAGACTGCTTATTGCTTTATACTTGGTGAAGCCATTTTCAGCTTTCAAAGGTGTTCATGGAACAGCAGCATTGTCCTGAATCTAGTAAATGATGCTAAGCAGTAAAGAATCATCTTGTCATTCATGAATGTTTAAAGTATTTTTTTTAAGAGGGTGAGAGTTGACAGTTTTCCAATTGGCAGCAGTGGTAGCTGAAACAGACACTGAATATTCACACAAAGATGAGCCATCAACCAGTTCCTAATGTGTCAATCCATGAGTGATACCTGGCCATATCAGTATCCATCAGTGGCAAAAATCAGATCTTGAGTGAATTTCTTATGTTGCTAAGTGGTAATACAGACAGCTATGTTGGTAATTCTTCAGTTCTCACCTACCAGTTTTCTGTGGTATTCTTTGCAGCTGAAATTAAGAGGATGAGAAAGTTTCGGGGGAAGGGCTTGAAGCATCTGCTTTATCTTTACCAGCTGCAGAAAAGAACCTCTATCTGGCTCTATCTCTTTCAGCCCTGCCATGTGCACACAAAATGTTTATGTATTTATCAGGTATGGTGGTTAGAAGGGACCTTCACATTGTACATACAAAAAGCCTTACACTTCTCTCTTTACAGCAAAGCACCAGTTCCTGTGGTTGTTCTGGGATATTTTCAGCTGTTAAACAAGACAAGAGCCGACAAGAAATCATATGAGAATGAAGAGGAACTTCTATACATAAGACGCAGAAAAACCAGTCTTTTATTTTCTGACTCAGAAAAGCACATGTGTTCTTTGTATCAGCTGCCCTATCTTCTCTGTGACTGTAAGGACTCAATGCAATAAACAGTACTTTTCATGAATGCTTTTCATTCTTTGTGGAGCTAAAACAACCCTCTTTCAGTTGGTACAGAGAGGCAAAAGCAAAAAAGAATTCTTTCTTGTAAAAAAGAAACCTGCACCCAGCCAAACTTCTCCTGGAGAGATTAAAATAAACTGCTGCCTGCAGAGCTGCTGTCAGACCAACTGAACGAATCAGAGAGCTCTTGCCAGTTCTACTCTTTCTCTCCTGGCAGTCCACGCTCTCTGACATGATGGGCCTCGGTCTTTCCTGGGTCTTACCTAAAGGCACAAGAAATCCCTCTGCCTCCACCATCCTTTAGCTGCAGTAAAACTGTCATGACTGCTGATCAGTGACACATTTGAACACTGCAACTGGGACATAAATGAGGAAGAATGGGCTTCACCAGATGTCATGTAAAGTTTTACACAGAAAGACTACTTTTAATCATGAAACTTTACAAACAACTAGGAAACTGTTTTGTCAGCGTTGGAGAAACAGACCCTTTAAAATTATCCCAGAAGCTAAAACAACTAGATTTTATGGCATTTTATCGAAATGCAACCTAATACTAATCTATGAAAACACAGGAGGAGTTTTCCTGCTTTGTGATACAGAAAAATTGCCAAAATTCTACTCAGAGCATGACTTGAAGAGATTGACATTTAAAGCATGTCTCAGCCTGCTTCTGTCGTATTCACAGATACAGTCATTTCAGTGGCTCCAAAGCTGAGCTCAGAGTAAGAACTTGGGACAATTATCTGAGTACATAAGGACAAGAAGGTTTTAAAATAATTTAACTTAACTTGTGAACAAAACAAAGTCTTTTCCTCAGAGATGATGTAAACTAAAAATGTAAAATAGAAACTTATTTTTGTGCGGTAAGAATTCTGTTCATATGATAGAGGCAATTGTCATCCCTGACTTGCGCTAATAAAGATTTATCTAGAACTAACTCAAATTTAGCCTTTTCTATATGGAGTTCAGAGCACTTTTTTCTTCCCTTTGGAAAAGGAAGGCACTCAGACTGTGTATCGACAGTTGGTAGGGAAACAAATGTTAGCAACTGAGTTTTGATTTCCAGGGCTATGGGAGCCTGTTTGAGCATCTGTGTGTTCTTGGAAGAGATAAAATGGAAATGGTGGAGGAAGGAGAGAGTTGCCACCAGCCCCGTGAATGAGTGATGGACAGGGCTGCTGAACAAAGGACCTATAATAATGTGGAAGAATAGGAATTAAAAATTAACAAAATTGGGCTTAAGCAGTTCAGCAAGGGGAAATGCAAAGTCCTTCCACTGTGGAGGAATAGCTGCATGCACAAGTATGTTTTGGGAGCTGCCTAGCTGCTTCACAGAAAGTTCTTGTGATTCTGGTGGACATCAAATTGAACATAAGTCAGTAATGTGCCTTTATGGCAAAGAAAGTTAATGGCTCCCTGAGCTGCATTGGAAGTTTTGCCAGGAGCTTGAGGGAGGTGATCCTTCCCATTTGATCTGTGCTTGCAGAGCCACCTCTGGGGTACTGTGTCCCATTTTGTGCTCCTCAGTACAAGAGAAACAGATTTAGTGTAGAGAGTCCAACAAAAGACCATGAAGATGATGAAGGGATGGTAGCACCTCATACACGTGGAAAGGCTAAGAGAGCTGTGACTGTTTAGCCTAGAGAAGAAAAGGCTCAGGAAGGATCCTGTCAGTGTGTATAAACACCTGAAGAGAGGGTTTAAGAAAAGGGAACCAAGGTCTTTTCAGTAGTTCCCAGTGACAGGACCAGAGGCAATGGGCACAAACTGAAACACAGGAAGTTTCAAGACCTCTGAACAACGGGAAACACTTTTTAGCTGTGTGGGTTACAAAGCACAGTCACAGGCTGCCCAGTGATCTGGTGGACTCTTCATCCTTGGAGATATTAAAAAGACATCTGAACATGTCCATGTGCAGCCGAATTTATGTGGTCCCTCTTGTGCAAGTGGCTTCAAGCAGATGACCTCTGGAAGTCCCTTCTAATCTCAAGAATTCTGTCAATACAAATACATAAAAAAAGTAATTTTTGGTTTTTCTGTGAGAGGTTGTTGGTTTCACTCAGTTTGATAAGCTTAAAATTTTAAGAAAAATTGAAAAACATTATATTAGGCAGTATTATTAGGTTTTGAAAAGCATCTGAGTAATGGCAGGAAACATTTTGAAAACAAGTCTTTACAAACAATATTCTGTAAAAGACCTTTTCACTAATTGAACATTTGGAAAATATATGATAGAGACTGACCTAACAAAATCGAACAAACAAAAACTTCCTTAACAGAACTCACTAGGGCTTTGTACAGAAGTTTCCTTGTCCTAAAAGTTCAAATGTTGCAATGAAACCAGTGATACCCCCACATCATAAATATTTGTCAGTTGCTGAGTGTTATATAGCTGTCTACTGTCAGTGTATTTTTTTTTCTGCTACCCTGGTAAATGTTGTGAGATAGATGCTCATTCATGTCTGCCTTTCAGGAGGATCTAGTTCTTAATAGCTAAGCAGTGGGAGGTAAAGATTATGCAGAACCATTTCAGTGATTTTAGAGAATGTAACTCGACTCCCAGGCAACTTCAAAAGGACTCAGTATGAGCCTTTTTTGAAAAGGCTGTTTTTTGCTGATGTTGTGTTTTTTATTTTTGGTTTGTTTTTTTTTTTTCTGTTGTAACATTAAGAAAGCTGAAGTAAACCATTTTTTCCCTTAAAAATAAGTTATCTCTTACCCTTAACCAGGTAAAGCTTCAGTCCTGAAGCATCTGTTCAGTAATTATTTGAAAGCTCCCTACTGGTAGGGTTGGTAAAAACTGTACAGCTGGATGATAGCAAGTCTGAAAAACATTTGGAGAAGAGAGTCACAAATTAGGCTCCTGTGGCCAAGGAGAGAAAAAATAAACAAGAATCAACTGTCCTTTAGTACCAGTAGAGCCCAAATGCAAAAGTAAATAGAGCTGTTGAAATAGTGTCACAGCACTAAGCTAAATAATGATGTTAAATAATGATAGCAGGGTATGGTGGGGAGATATTTTTCAGATAAATGTATTCAGGATAAATGTATTCAGTATATAGACAATCTAACTTTTATCTGTAAAAATATCTCCAAATACACCTGAAAGTTGCCATGTCTACAAATGCAAAGAGAGAAGAATCATGGAAGTACCAGGAATGACTGCTCATTTTCACAGGTAGAATAAGAAGATTCATACTGCCCTGTAATAGGAAAGACCTTTCAAGTTGTAATGCAGACAGAAGCATAAAAGACATACAAAAATATGTAACTTCTAATGAAGACATTGTTAAAAAGATTCAGAAATATGACTACTAGTTTTTGTTACAGTAGAGTCTTCAGTGCTAAATTCTGTAATTCTTCATCATACAGCTTCTCTCAGCTTCTGAAAAATCTGAATGAGGCCACACTCTATTAAGGAGATGGTAGAGTCTAGGCAATGTGTTTAGATTTTCATCTACAGCTTCTCTTGCTGCTATCTGCCTCATAAAATGGGTCCACGTGAAGACAGTAAATCCAAATCTCTTGTACTATAAAATACTGCCTTTATGTAGCTGTCTGATATGAGGTAGTTATCAAGACTGTTTTATAAAATTCCTCGTTGGTTCATTTCTCACAGCAATGTGATAAATAGCAAAGCAGTAAGAAATTGTTTGTTGACTGAAATCTATATAAACACAGCATTTTACAATATCCCTCACAATAAATCAGTCTATTATACCTTTGGGGTTGCTTACTGCTTCTTGAAGAAGGTGTTGCAAAGGGGGAATATTGGATATGTTGGTGCTTATTGATTTGTTTGTAAGCAGTTTTCTTATTTTATTTCAATTTTCTAGAAATAGATTTCAACTAGTAAGAAACAGTGAAATGTTCAGGTATTTTTAAACAACAATTGCAAAACTAATGTTAGTTAAACATATCTGCATCTCTATCTTCAATCATGTTCAAATATTTCAAATTCTTTCTTTACTAGGAAATCCAAGCTCAGACTAATAGAACCCACTCTTCTGCAAACCTCTAATACTTTTTCCATCTCTGATTTCTGAACAAAATCATTGCAAATTTCAGTTAAAAACAGAAATATTTTTAAAGTTTTAATAATATGTGAACCTAGAAAACCAAAAAAGCCCCATTAGTATCAGCCAAAATATTTCTCTGCAAGTCTGATATTGTCAAGGGGAGGCACATCTTTTCCTTGACTTTTCTTCAGAATGTGCTCTAGCAGGAAATGCTAATTCCTTTAGCAATAGTCTAGGCAAAAACCATGCTATGTGTCAAATTTGTAGTCCAGAACACTCTGTGGTTGTTTCTAAAGGAAATAACTTTTTGAGTTCAGTAGACTTCTGTTACTGTTTTGCTGTTAGCTGCTGCAAAGCAGCGTTCTTAGTAAGAATCAGCCAACTAATATTTAAAGAGAAATTTTATTGGTTCTGACCTTTACTCTCAGGAGGAAAGATGGTTACCATTGACAAAGGCAGACAAATTGGACAGAGCAGTCATGATGAAGATGGGGCTGGTTTTATTATTTCTTATGAATTTCTTGTGATTCTTTTTGAATCAATCTGCCTTGAACATGGGCAGATGAAACACATTAATTATGACAGCAAGGATGTAAGATCTTCTGATGTCAAACAACTGAAACAATCTGGTCTGAGATCTTTTTTGTGTAATGTTATTTCTTCTTCTGAACTGTAGACATTGTCCACTCTGAGATATTCTTTAAGGCTGAGAGTCTGATACGTTGCTTAAAGGTGTCTGTTTTGCTGGGCCTCCAGACATTCTGTAAACACGGTAGACGCATGACTACTGGTGTGACTGGGGGACTAATTCTCAAAATTGCACAGATTCTTGCCAAAGAGGGGTATGAATTTCTTCCCACCAGAAAGAAAATTTTGAAAAAGATGGGACATTATATAGTGAAAAGTAAGAAGTGTTGTAGAACAGCAGTGTGAGTTCCTGAATGACTAGGCAACAGAGGGGCAGAATTAACTATCTGTAAGGGAACTACCAACACTTCCCATGTGACCCAGAAAACACTTGGTACCAATATAATAACAGGGAGAAGAAAAGATAATTTTTTTTACAGCTACATAAAAAATTATTTTACTAATTTATGAATAAGGCATTCTATACCCACACATCCTTTCCATGTCTCTGATCTACACAGGTACTTCACCAACTTTTTCATGCAGCACAGGGGAGTCAGGCACAGTGCCTGTGATAGAGCTGTATCTCCTGTGATCCTGAAGCATTTTCTTACATATAGAAGTGGACATGTAGCCCTTTCTCTCTTGGTTACCATGTTCAGGCACTTATTACCATTTGCAAAGAGACTTTGTAAGTGGGATATACAGAGTTTAAATGTAAAAGCAATTATTTCTTCACTTCTGCACAGAATAGTTATCATTAATAAGCAACAAAGTTAAGCATTAACATGCATGCTGCCACTGATGAGATGCCAGTGATATTTTAACTGCTGTGCATTCACTACCAGGTAGACAGGAATCACCTTCCTCTGGCAGTGAACGATACTCCATGTTGATAAATTGCCACCTCCTGAATTCATGATTTTCAGTCTCAGTCCATTCATTGCTAACTCTCCCTGCCACAACAATCTTATCTGTCCCTCTCTTATTATGCATGGCTCCTGACCTTGTACTTTTTCTGAATTTAAGAATATCCTCAGAAATTGAAGTCAGTTTTATGCAGCTGTACTATATTAAAACCAGACCATGGATCACATCATTCTAAACCCCTGGCAGGTGGGTTTCCTGAAAGCCTCTTCATGACAAGTGATAATTTCTGATTTTTATTTGGAAGTACAGAATTTCTCACACTTTTTCTTTTTCTGCACTTTTTCTCAGAAGAATCTCTGAGCTCCTGAAATACAATATTGAGGACAGTTCTGACAAGCTGTTACCAGGAAAAATTTCCATCATGACAGAAGAACGTAAACTGCCTTTCTTTTTTAACTTTGGATGAGCTCTTACCTGTCCTCAGGGAGAATGAATGTATCATGTAGAAACAAGACTTTTCAGATGACAGAAAACCTAATTAGTCTGTCTGGATAAATTGGGTAAATGAGCCTGGCAGCTTGATTATGGACTGCAGTTACAGAAGCACTGGCATAAGAAAGAAACTCAGTCTCTTTTTACATCTTTCCAAGTCAGATGTTGTAGGTGGGTCCAGGATAAAAAGATGAAACAATCTCGGAGAAAGAGAAACAGCCCAAATACTTTTCAGGCATAAGTTCATTATATGTCCACCATAAAAGCAGAATTACAGCGTCAAAGCAGGAAAAAACCCCAATGCCATATCAATTTGAATTAATTATCTGAACGATATAGTAAGATGGGATAATTATTTATCTGTACTGCCTAGATCAGAAGTAGAGAATATAGGCATGACTACCATAGCACCAATATCCAGAAAAGAGAGAAGAAATACATCTTAGTAAAAATAGTTTACGTATATGAAATTACTACATGCAATAATAATAATAATATTAGTAATAGTACTTAAAGGGGGACTACAAAGAAGATGCAGACCACCTATTTACAATGAGTCACTTGGCCAAGACAAGGGTAATGGGAATAAGTTGCTCCTGGTGAGATTCTCTTTGAATACAAGAGGAAAATTTTTCGCTATGAAGACAGTCAGACATTGGAATGGTCTCCCAGGGAAGAGGTGGATTCCCCAACTTTGGAAAGTTTTAAGTCTCAGATCAACAGGGTGTTGAGATGTATCACATAAAAAATAATATTGGAAAGGTTGGACCAGTTATTGAGGTCCCCTCCAACCTGACATTCTATGATTCTAAGATAATAGTAATAAGGCTACTAAGTTAAATGATAAAATGGTGGCAGTCAGAGATTTCAGAGATCCCTTTCTTTGCTGATTCACTTAACACAGAATTCAGAGGAAATAAAAAACTCCATAAGTTCATGAATCTCTGTTTATAAACTGCACATTGAAATTTTATATTACTTGTATTATAAATACCCAATAGCTGATTCAAGGGAGTTTAACAAATATCACAAACAGAAATCTGTACTGGATGAATAGAATATAGTAAACCTCACTTTTTTAGTTGACATTCATACTACCGAGAAACTAGATAAGATAAGGATGCCCCTTCAGATGGACCTGTTTAATATATTGTTTCCCATTGTGTTTAATTAAATGAATCAGTGTTTCTGTCTCAAAGGTTTTATGAAATAAATCATGGTTTCAATTTTGTAAGAACATTTCTGAAGATGGAAGACTTCCACTCACTACAAAGTTTGTTTGAGAGTACTGGTTAGTATCTTATTTGGAGAATATGAGACTATCTGATGTGAGTGAGCTATCTTCAAGTGATTTTTCTTCAAGTTTTTTTCTATTCTGTATTGACATACTGTTCACCTAAAATAAATTTCAAAAAATAGGTTGATACATCCAGAAAGCTGTTAATGTATAAGAGGCATTAATCAAGGAATAATGTCAAATCTTAAGATAGTCACTATTGAATTTATAGCAAAGCAAGAGAAATAGGCATCTACCAGCAGGTGAGCTATATCATCCTTCTACTGATGTAGGACTATACAGAACCAAAGTTTAGGTATTAAAACTTAGGGCACCTGAATCTCACCCTAAATGTATCTTGAAAACAGCCTAATGATTTTCTTCTTTCTTTTATTGACATCTCAATTAGTCAAATCCTATAGTTTTTACAGGAATTTTTTCTTATACAACTCTGCTTTAGAAACCACTGATAATAACTCTATTATCAGCAATTCAGCATGGAGAGACACAATTGCATTACCTAAGGGTTTTTTTGTTTTGTTTTTTATTCCCCATCTCTATTATAATTGTGTGTAGCTGGACGAACTTCTTCAATGGTATGTACCAGCTGTGATTCAGGCTGCTTTCTGCTTAGACCTCAGACTTTCTTAAATTGTTTTTTTGGACTTTGTTGAGATGAATGGACAGACCAGCGATCTGAGTTTTTGGAAACAATATTAATTCTCCACTTCCCTCTCTCCACTACTTCACTAAATATCAGACATTTGTCATTTCAGACAAAAACACACAGGAATATTTATTCATACATTTTTCAATGGAAGGTGAAAGACTATATATCTCAATGGACTGTTTTTCATTGCTCATACTAGCTTCTGATGATAAGGTGTTGTATTGATTCCTTTAGCTATATGTAATGGCTGAATTTGCTCTGTATGTGAATCACCTACACATTTCATTTTAACAGCTTCATACCAAATGCCACCATAATGTATTTATGAAGATAATTTCTTGCACAGTCAACTGTATGGATGTTAGACATCTCTCAGCCTTAAATCTTTATTAGTGTAATTGCCTGTACACATACTGTTTCATGTTTATAATTTTTTTTTCTTTAGTGCTAAATTACCATTGCAAAGATTATCAATCAATAAGGTGCCTGCATACACTGCAGGTTTCCTTTTATCACCATGGTTGTGTTGCATTTCCCCATACTTAGCCATTAAGTAGTATTAAGGAGATATAATAATAAGCTAAATGATGAGTGAAGGCTAAAATGGTACTTTTTTCTGTACTTATTGATTTTCTTGGTAATATAGAAGGTGTCCATGAAATCCTTCATCTCCACTGTTTAGCTAAGCAGTTCCAACCTACAGTAAAATTGTGCATTTTAAAACGTACAAATGAATTCAGCAATACCATGTGCATATCTGTAGCATAAGATGAATGCACAGAACTCATCCTATTTCCCTTTCAAGAGCCATCTGGGAAAAGCCCCACTTCAGGAATAAACCCTGATATGGGTTCTTCTAGCTATCAAAAAGCATCAGATACCATGAGCTTATGATTAAATATCAACATTTAGTAATAAGCAGTCAGTTAAGTCTCTTCTAAGTAGCTGCACTTGCTAAAATGAACAACAAATTTCTCAGTCAGTGTCTGCTTCTAGGACTGATAACACTCAATGTTTTATACTTAAAGGTAGAGAATGGTGTGCAGAACCAAGGCCACTTGTTCTGAAAAGCACCTTATGCTTTGGAACGAAGAAGGAGGTAAAAGGGTCACACCTGCAATGGTCCTTTAGGGAGGAGCAGAGCAGAGAGGTGACAAAAATTGACCAGAGTATTCCATCATACTCATATTCATCATACTCAGTATAGATTTAAGAGATAATGAGGGTCAAGTTCTTTGTCCATGGCTGGAATCCTGGGAGGACTCCATCCGTTCTTCTGCCTTTGATCATGATCTGCTGAATTTGTGTGTTCCTGCATCTGTCTCCTGTCTGCTGACGAATCCAGGTGCCCAGCCTGGGATTTTTCCAGGGCTGTCCTGCAGCCTCAATGGTGACATGAGGTAGGAGGAAAAGGGGAGGAACGTGATATTGCTTTTGTGTATATTTGTACGTATTTATTAATTTTCCTTTTCATCATTTCTGTTTCATTAAATCTGGGTAGTTTAGTTTCCAACCCATAAGTCTTTTCTCCCTTTTTCTCTCTCCTTTCTCTGTCAGGGAGGGGGATTAATAAAGAACATCTGTCATTCATTTAATTGCCAGCCCAGCATTAAACTGTGACGGTACAGAAGAAAAATATTCTCGTCTCACATTTCTTCACTCTAACCAGCAGCACATGACATGTAAAGATGAAGGGAAAATATGCTTAGTTTTTTGTAAGCTAATAATACTGTGAATATTGTTGTAAACTAATAATATTGTGAAAATGAGATTGTCATATCTTTCCTACATTAAATGCATCAGACAATATGATAGAAAAACTTCTGTAAAGTGTTTTTCTCTGAATGTATAAGGTTTAGGAGATATTTTCAAAACCTTATTTTTAGAACTCTTTACGATAAAATTTATTCTGCATACACTTCCATAAAACATTAGGATATTTTTTTATTCAGATATAGACTAAACTAATCAGAACTCTTTTGAAGTAAGAAATTCTAGGTGATAACAGTAAATAGCACAAATTTTTGTATCCATCTCACAGAGTAAATCAGTTCCACAGTGTTGTCATTATCTGAAGAGACACAAAGCATCCAAATGAGAAATATGCTTTTCACTTGTGTGTATGAAATAAGTCTACAGTATCTGAAAGAACCTGATGATTATATCACTTGTGGGAATGAAGGCACTCACCAGTTGAGAAAATTACTCCATTATCTGTCCAGTTCATTAAAAAAACTTCATCTCTTTTCTATCTTTTGTGGTGATATTTTAATGCAGAAATGAATGCTTGTAAATCAAGAGATTTATCTTTCAAATTTACTATGCATTTTTCATTTGCATTTAAATTGAAGTGTAAAATTTTGCTCTGTTGCATGTAATACACAAAGGAGTTGAGCTTTGAAGGCTCAGTATCCTCCCTAGATCTAACCACACTTATCAAAGTGATACTGCATCATGTCTAATAAAATACTTTTCAGGCAACAAAAGCTATGATTTGTACAGGACATTGATAAAGGATGTTTTAATGATGAATTATTTGAACAGAAGAATTAGAAAAAACATTAAAATGTTAACTGAGCTCTAAGCAGTGTTTCCAGTGAAATCATCAGATATTCAAAGAAGAACAGGAAAAATAAGCGTGATCAAAACCGAAGATGCTTGATTATGAAAACTGAGAGATTTCATTTTAGTCAATTCACTGCTTTTGGCCTTGCTTAGAAGTAAATGTTAAAGGTGACAGAATTAGAATGTGCACTGTGACTGCAGATTACGAATAACCTTATGTGATGAGGTTTTTGCCTCACACATTTATGAGGTTGGATTATTTATGAGGTTGGATTTTTGTATTATTTATTTACTGGTACATCTATAAAACCACAAAACAACAATATCATAGAATCATAGAATGGTTTTGGGTGGAAGAGACCTTAAAGCTTATTTAGTTCCAACACCCATCCTACTTGAGAAGGGAAACTTTTGATAAGACTGGGTTGCTCAAACCTGGCCCATCCAACCTGGTCTTGAACGTTTCCAGGGAGAGGGCATCCACAACTTCCCTGGGCAACTTGTTCCAGTGCCAGGAAAGAATTTCTTCCTAATGTCTAATCCAAATTTACCCTGCTACAGTTTAAAGCCATTACCCCTTGTCCTAACACTACATGCTTTTAGAAAAAGTCAACCCAAAGCTTTCCTGTAGGTCCCCTTCAGGTACTGGAAGGATGCTATGAAGTCTTTTTGATGCCTTCTCTTCTCCAGGCTGAACAACACCAACTGTCTCAGCCTGTCTTCATAGGAGAGGTGCTCCAGCCCTCTGATCATATCAGTGGACATGGTCCAACAACTCCATGTGCTTGTGTTGAAGGTTCCAGAGATGGGCACAGTACTCCAGTTGGGGTCTCACAAAAACTGAGTAGAGGCCAGTTTTGACTAGAGGTTAGTTAGAAGTCAAACATGACATTCTGGTCATGCTTGTTTTGATGCAGCCTAGGGCACGGTTGGCTTTCTGGGCTGCAAGCGCACATTGCTGGCTCATGTTGAATGTCTCATCAACCAACATTCTCAAGTTCTTCTCTTTAGGGTAGCTGTAAATCCATTCTAGTACCAGCCTGTCATTGTGCTTGGGATTGTCCCAACCCATGTGCAGGACCTTGCACTTGGCCTTATTGAACTTTATGAAGTTGGCATGGGCCCATCTCTCAAGGTTGTCAAGGTCCCTCTGGATGGCCTCTTTTCCCTCCAGCATGTTAACCTCACCACACAACTGTGTCTTATTGGCAAATTATCTGAGGATGCATTCAGTGCTACTCTTCATATTGCCAACAAAAATGTTAAACAGCACCTGTCCCAGTACTGACTTTTAGGGAATGTCACCCGTCACTGGTCTCCATTTGGACATTGAACCATTGACTACTTTTTGAGTGTGAGCATCCAGCCAATTCCTTATCCACCAAATGGTGCATCCATCAAACCTGTGTCTCTCCAATTAAGCAGACAGTATGTGGCATGGCATAGTGTTGAAGGCCTTGAGCAAGTCCAGGTCATTTGCTCTTCCCTTGACAACGGACAAAATGACTCTATCCTAGAAAGCTACCAGATTTGTCAGGGACAATTTGTTCTTTGTGATGCCATATTGGTTGCCACCAACTGTCTCCATATTTTCCATGTACATTAGAGGAATCTTCAGGAGGGTCTGCTCCACGGCCTTACTGGGCACAGAGGTGAGACTGACTGGACTGTAGTTCCCTGGGTTTTCTTCTCTACACTTTAAAAAAAATGGGTGTTATGTTTTCCCTTTTCTAGTTAGCAGAAAATTTAGCAAACTGCCATGACTTTTCAAATATGATGGAAAACAGCCTTGTAACTTCATCCACCAATTCCCTCAAGAGCCATGGATGGATCTCTTCAGGTCCCATAGATTTGTGCACTCTCAAGTTCTTTAGATGATCATGAATCTGCCCTTCTGCAGGGGTTGGGAGGAATCTTCCTCCTCCTAGTCTCTGCCTTTGCCTTTTGCAGCTTGAGCGGTGTGGCCAGGGCCCTTGCCTGTGAAGATGAAGGCAAAAATATCATTAAGTACCTCAGCCTTCTCTATATCCCATGTGATCAGGTCTCCCATTTCATTCTGGAGAGGCCCTACATTTTGTATAGTCTTCCTTATATCACTGATGCACCTGGAGAAGCTTTTCTTGTTGACTTTGATATCCCAGGCCAGATTTAATTTGGTTTATATTTTCCTAACCTGATCCCTGTCTGTTTGGACAACTTCTTCGTATTCCTCACAGGCTTCCTGTCCTTGTGTCCACCCTCTGTAGACTTTCTTTTCACATCGAAATGTATCCAGAAGATCCTTGTTCACCCATATTGGCCTCCTGGTTTTCTGATCTGCCTTCCTTTTGATTGGGTTGCATTGCTCCTGGGCTTGGAGAAGGTGATCCTTGAATATTGACCAATTTTCTTGGGGTCCTCTCCCATCCAGGTCTTTATCCGATGATACTCTACCAGACAGATCCCTGAAGAGTGACTATTGTGTACCCCAGAATCTTCTAATGTATATATTTTTTTTCCTTTCAGCAACATGTACCTATAGAGCCTATGGGGATACCAAACAGAGGCAATGGGGTACCAAGTAAGTGATCCTCAGAAGAGGACCTGTACTTAACTATGTAACTTCATGTTGCAGTACTATACAGAAAGATTTGCTCCCAACATGAGGCATCTGAATCACTGGCATGCTGCTTTACAGTCTGGCACTGCACTGTTCTACTTAAGCAGTTTTCCAGTAGCTCTCAGATGTCTGATCTACCATTGAGAGCAAATATGCCCCAACTGGCATTTTTAATGGCTTTTTAAATGGCTTTTTAAAACTTTAACCTTGGCTTCCAGTTTCAGTCTAGAAGAAAGCTTTCATTTCAACCTAACTGTGTCATGACAAGGGGTTATTTTTTACTACGTAGCACAAGGGAAAACAGGACTGTGTCTTAGTCAAACTCTATGATTACCACCATAATACAAAGAGTGCTTGTCTATCACTATCAAATTTTTATACTGAGAAAAAAAAAAATTCATATCTTGTCTTTTGCTCTGTATCATAAATGGACCAAAAGATCAACACAGAATCAGTAAACAGCTTAAACACATTTTTCACAATGACCATGACCTGACAATCAACACTCACAGAGTGGGAAGAGAACATAGTTTTAAACACAGCTCATAGGTATATTTCTAAGAAAGATATGGAATTTCTGAGTTGTTTTTTTCTCTGGAATAAAACCACAAAGGACTCATTTTTCTCTTATTTTTATTGGGAGAAAGGGAGGTGAAATAAAAGATCTTTCTCAAGGATCATGTTGTGTGAATTACATTTGTCATGGAGAGAAAAAAAACTGTGATTTTTCTTTGAAATGTTGACATAATTTGACACTCTGAAATGCTTTTAATTAATGTGTCACAATTAAATTGCCAAGATTCTTCTGCTTTACCACAGAATTGAAACACATTTATTGAAAAATGTCATTTATAGCATGTAGTTTGATTTTTTTAAACTTGTCTTCTTTTCTCAGCGAACTGCTATCTCTTTAGTCCATTGGTTGAGATTAATAGTTTGGATCCAACTTCATTTCTGCAAACATTGAAATAAATGGAAGCAGCAAAGGCAGCCTAATGTCTCTCTTCCACAATTCCAACCATTCTGTCATTTCTCCTGATTCACTAATGAAGGGTCCTGGTTCAGCTGTGTTTACGCACTCTATGATTTCTATTGTCACCTTGAGAGCATTGCTGTTTTAAAAAAGCTCCCTTGCAATACTTGAGCATGGGGAGTAAAGAGGAGAAATTAGAGGTTTCTGTCCTATGGCAATACTGAGATCTCACTGGATTTCACAGTGACCATGTGAGTGGCAGAGAGGTGGTTGTCTGAGTCACACAGCTGGAGAGCTGCAGTAGATAGATTGAGGCTCCTTAGGAAGGACAGGTCAGAGATGTAAGGAGGGAGAGTTGCCCTTTATATGAGAGAGCATCAGCTTCTATTTGGAGCTTTCCTCTGGATAATGAACCATCTGAGATTTCGTTGGTGAGAATCCGGGAACAGATCAGCATAGACGATGTTGTGGTTCATGTCTGATAGAGACCCTTGCACTTACATTCCCTGGTCCTTACAGAGGACTTGAAACACTCTGATATCTGCTGGCAGAGCAAATCAGCTGGGCACAAGCAATCCAGGAGGTTTCTGTAGTGCATTGATGACAACTTCCTCACCCAGGTGACTATGAGGACAATGGAGTGAGGGGAGGTACTTTGCTGTACCTCATAACTGCAGACAAGAAAGAGGCGGTAAGGAATACTGAAGTCAGGGGTAGCCTTGGCTGCCATGACCATAAGATGGGATAACTACTCTGGACTTCATGAGAGACACATTTCATCTATTCAGGTACTTGCTTGGAAGAATCCCATGGGATACAAGTCTGGAGAAAATTGGGGTCCAGAGAGATGATTGATCTTCAAGCATTACCTCCTCCAAGCTCAGGAAATGTCTATGCCTATATGCAGGAAGTGGAGAAACGGTAGCAGGATGCCTTCATGTAGGAACAGTTCGCTCCTGACTGAATTCAGCCATAAAAAGTGTACTAGATGTAGAAGCGGGGTAGATGGTCCAGGAGGATTATGGAAACAATATTGGAGCATGCAATTACAAGGTCAGAAAAGTAAAATTTTATGGCAAGTGCACCCTTGGAGATGCTCAAAACCTGGATTGATCCAGCCATGAGCCATCTGCTACAGCTGAATCTGCTTTGAACAGGGAGGCTGGACTAGGTGATCTCCAGAAATGCTTTCCAAACTCACCTATGATTCTGTAAGATAATTCCTGTGTTGTCTGGTATTTTCTGAAGATTGCATGTATTAACTTCTTTCTCTTGGGTCTTTTCATGACAATAACTGTTTAAGGCAGACTTTTGTAGTGACTAAAAAAATACTGGAAAATCTGGAGACTATTTTATTACATGCTCAAATCTTTTCAGTGCCCTTCTCTGCTCATCCTTCAGAGAAAAGTACTTTATTGCTCTTCATTTGACAAGCCTTGGCACTTCTGAAGAAGATATAAATCACATGCTTCTCTCTCTGAAGGGCTCCATTTTGTCTCTGGTGCAAATCAAAACATACACTACATTCATGCTTTCATTACCTATATGATGTGTTACTTGTATTTTGACTGTTTGAGCAACATAACATCTTCTACCTTCCTGACCATGTGGTATTCTGGTTTCTGTGCAACAAAGAATTGTCTGGTTTATAGTTTAAAATAAAAAGAAACATTATCATTGAAGTTATAAACATCATATGTTCAGGTATCACAGATAATTTCAATGAGTTTCAAAATATCTTGTTCATGGATCCAGTTGCTGGATCTGTTATTAGGTTACATGGTAAAAATTTCAGCTTCCCTGTGAGACAATATAGGACATCTTATTTTGAAAATATGAGAATTTTGGGAAACATAACTCATAACTGACAAAGTCTTTGGATTTATATCTGGGATTCTATGAGCAAGGTACATTTCATGTACTTCTTGAATGAATTTTCAAATGCTTAGCAACTTAGCAACCCTTATTAGGCCAATCCATTGTTACAGGTACACTGTTTTTTTGCATATTGGATGCACCATTTGGCAGTTTCACCCAAGGTGTCTGTGGCTATGGCACTGATATTAACATGTCATAATAAACCTCTGACCTTAATATCCACCTTAGTGCTAATCTAGCCACTATTTTTCAAGACCATGAGACATTTCACATCTGAAAAAAGGTTTAATACCTGTTTCTCAACAGGCCTTTTAAGCCCAGTTGCATACTCATTTAGAAAATAGATCAGACAGAAAATAATGAAGTATCAGGAACTTGCCAGGTTTAATGTGTTCTTGTGTTGGATGGTGTGTGCTCTCTATCACATATGAGTAAACGCATCTACTGGTAAACCCTGATTCAGAATATTCTCCTTTTGAATTATTTCTTTCAAAGTTGAAGAACTGACTTTTTTCTTATTTAATGTCTGATTTAGAAGCTAGGGAACATAGCTGTTATACTACTGACTCCCCCAAAATGGTTTTCATTCCCACAGAGGCTCCCTTTTCTCTCTCCACAACTTTTGAGTATATGCATACAGAACTGAAGCTTATGGCTCAGTAGAAAAAAAGTGGATTTTTTTTGGAAGATAATTGTAGGAGATAGAAGAAGAGAAATATTTTATGCAGACAGATAGATGTATAACTCTTAGTTTACAGCAGTCGCTTTATTTTTCCCATATTCATTGATCAGTCTCCTCATATATAGAGCTGTTGCATCATCTATTATCCCCAATAGACTCATTCTTTCTAGTGTAAATGTAACTGTTTCCCTTCCTTAAATGAAACATTTGGGACACATGACTGAAAAGCCTTTTCCTATTTATACTCCTTTTATACTTGTGAATGTCACTAAGCTAGATACTTTGCAGCTCATAAAAAAAAAGATTAAAACTTGCAATCATATGGATAAGCACCTGGGATTAGAATGAAACATGAAAACACTAAATTTATGTTCTTCTACTGCCCCCAGAATTCTATGGTAGGTCCAAAGTTCACAGGATATAAATTCTACACATTCATATGCATTGCCTTCCTGAAGGCACTGACATTATTGCTATCATGAATTATAAGGAGCTGCAACCATGCTGAGATGAGTAAAGTCTCAGATATGAGATTCAGCTCAGCTGAGCACTGCCAGCTCAGTGACATAGGTCAGACTGCAACTAACACGAACACATAAACCTTAGTTACAAACAAAGGAAAATGGTAGCCCTGCATCTGCAGTGGCTGAGTGGAGGGCATGTAGGTATTTACCTCCTCCCAGGGAACACAAGGCAAATCTCAGAGTTGTCCTAACTATAGATTGTCCTAACTATATGGACACTAAGATAACACCTTTAGACTATAGCATTAGCCTCTTGATGATAAGCTTATTCAAAAGTATTATTCCCTATTGCTGTTATTGTCATGTCTTTTTGTAAAAATGCCATTCACCACCACTATTCAAATGAATAATCTTAAAGGAGCATTCCATTAAAACAGTAGTGGCAGCTAGTTAGTATAATTAAACACAGTACATATATTTTGGGATTTTAAGTGGTACAATACTTGTCTGTGCAATAGGTAAGAGCATGTGCCTCAAAACAGATCACTACAATGTTAGTTTGGTATCATTCAGTCATATGCACAAACCAGTACATTGCATTGGCTGGAGTACTGAAATACGCAAATATTAATACAAATTATTTTAGGAAACTCGCCTGTTGCTTTTGCTTTACTTGTGTAAATAAATAAATTTACTGAGTACCTTTTCTGTTATTTTGAGAAAATGTGCGTGGTCTTTCTCACAGAGGTCAATAAGGGATTCCCAAAGATTAAAAAATGTCAGCCACATGCTTAGGAAAATATATTTCAGTAGATGTTGATAGCCATTATTTACCATACCTCAGAGACTCTAAATCTCTAAAGTCCTATTGGAATTGCCATGCACAAATTTAAGGATTACAAGGTGTTTAAATGACCAAACCTCGTTCACTTGGTGATCTGCAAGGCTTAAAACCTGATAGGAGTTTTACAAATTAAAAATATTACTAAACTCCAAATGTGGAATCTTTCAGTAATGAATTTATCAGAATTTTGTATTCTGACTTTTAACTCCTTTTCTGAAAAAAAATAAAAAAATTATTTAGCTATAATTATTTCAGATGATGGGCAAGGGAAACTCTCCTACCAAATAGTAGTGATGGACAAAAGAAGAGTAATTATCAACTGCATTTCTACCTTTGCAATGTTTCTTTTAGAGGGAATGAGCTACTGAGCTACAGTTGTGACATAAGAAACAGTTTGCTTCCTCTTCTGAACAATGTTCAGTACAAAACCTTATTAATTCTTCAAGTCAATAATGTCATAAAACTGTAAGGATTTAAGCTAGAGGAAATCTCAGAAAAAGCAGCAAGATAACTGGGAAAACTGAAAGGCTGACTTCCAAGAGAAAAATTGCAAATCTGTATACATACAGAAGGTATTAGAGAAAGTTATATTTGTGAAAAAGCTCAGACATTAAATACAAGCCTGAGGAAAAAATTGCGGTCAGGAGAAGGAACATATCCAAGTATTGATTCCATCACCTAGTGAGAGGTCTACTTAATTTCAGACATTAGTTTGCTGAAGGTTTCTGTTCAGTAGATTAATTTCTGGCTCATTTCCTGAAGGTTTTATATTCTTAAGTTTGTTAGCAGCAATTTGCTAGTCTAAAGGAAATTAGCTCTACACTCTTACTACTCTATAAATAAGAAATCAATAATAATTTGCACATAAAAAGAATTAGATTGGCAACTGTTGAAACTTTTAATTTGCCAGAATAATATTGCAAAATGAATAAAGTTTTAGTAAAAAGCAAAAAAAAAGTTTGAAAGTATAACTTAGTCAGATGAGTTAACTTGTTTTCAAAATTAAAATGATACCAATGCATTGCAGATAGTATAAGAGAAAATGAACTTTGATTATTTCCATCTTCCTTGGTTATATTTTTTATTTCAGCACAAGGCAGTTGTAAAAATGAACAGAATGTTCCTATCCCTAGTAAATCAGCTACTGAATTTTTTTCCTTTAGCAGTTGCTTGAGAATTATCTTTAAAACCCAAGAATCATTTCACAACAGATGAGGGTAAGAGAGACTTGTTACACCATCAGTTTTAAGGGTAATGTCTGCTAAAAAGTGGAATAGAGTGGAATAGAATAGCTTAACATAGGGGCCTTGGGATCTGGATTGGAATTTTATGCAGAAAGGTCCTTTGAACTCTAGTCCATGCTAGGAAATCTATCTGTTTGTGCTGGGATGGTGTGGCAGGGCTTTGGTAGTGTTGTGGGGTGCTAGAAGGATGGCTCCTGTGAGAAGCTGCTGAAAGCTCCCCTGCCTCCCAAATCTGGACCTGCCTCTGGCCAAGGCTGAGCCCATCAGAGATGCTGGATGAGCCTCTGCAATTGCATATTCAAGAAAGGGATAATAAAACTGCTAAGACCTGCAGGGCAGGGGGCGAGGGGGAAGCTGAGAGCAGTATTGGAGCAAAGATACCATGGTCAGTGAGGAAAAAGGGACAGTAGGTGCCTGAGCAGGGATTCCCTTGCAGCCCATGGTGAGATGGTGAGCTGTTCCCTGCTGCCCTAGGAGAATAATGCTGGAGGAGCCTTTGTTGGACTGTGGTGGAGCGGATGTGGATTTGCAGCCATAAAGGATCCTGTGCCAGGGGAGAGGGGTGTTCCTGAATCAGGCCACGGGCAGCCCACTCTGGAGCCGTCTGTTCCTGGGGGACTCCACCTCCTGGGAGGGACTCCTGTCAAAGGGTTTTGTGAAGGACTCTCTCACTGGAGGGACCTGAAGTTGGAGCAGGGTAAGCATGAGTTCTCCCTCTCAGCAGAAAGGTGTGGCAGAAAAAGCCTCTGACAAACTGACCATAAACCCCATTCCTCATCCCCCTGTGCTGCTGAGGGGAAGGAGGCAGAGATACTGGGAATGTAATGATTTGGATCCAGAAAGAAGGGAGGGATGGGGTGAGGTACTGGAGACCTGGTTTTGTTTCCTCTTTGTCTGTCTCTGATTTGACTATTGATAAATTAAATTGATTTTTAGCCCAAGCTGAGGCTGTTTTGACCATGACTATATTGGTGAGTGAACATTGCCTGCCTTTGACTCGCCCCACAGGCTGTTGAATTTTCTCCTACTCATCCCACAGGGGGAGGAGTGAGCAAGTGGATGCATGGATCTTTGTTGCTGGTCCACTACACTGTTGCTTGCAGTGGATACCAGCAATGTGTGATGCTGAGCTACTTGAAATTTCAATTATATTCATTGCCACTTCAGAGACCATAGCCAACTCTGTTAAACTCCTTTACACAGTTTTTGTATTCTGAAAAATTGTTAAGAACCAGAAAATAATAATTTTAAAATAATAAAATGGAACTTGTTTCTGGAAATAACCACAATCATCTTTAACTTCATATTTGTGAACAAATTTTAAATGGCTGTTGGTGAAAAGGAGTTTCCATAACAAGGAACATGAAGACCAACTGCTTGAATCTGATTTTCCTGTAGCTGACTGCATGGTTAGGTGTTTGTTGCTTTCTTTACTGGCTATTTTCCCCTAAAGAATTGAAGACTACGTCTTGCTGTTGTTCAGATAGGGCCTGTTTCATAAAAAATAATTAAACTCCTTTCACCTCATTGCATGATTGGAACTCCTGGATAAATTTCAAAAAGAATACCATATTATTTCAAATAAAGATTACATACTGGGTTTCTTGGAATGGATATGCTTGTTTTCTTCTGTTCTTGTTCTGAATGTGGTTTGGAGCTATTCTGGTGGAAAGATGAGTGTTACAAAGGGCATATGACACTTCCTCTTAATTCACATGAGCAGTTTCAGAGAGAGAAACAGAGGCGATGCTAATATTGATATGGCTGATGACTGTCCAATGCTGTTGAATAATATGCAATCAGAGCTTTCACAAACTGCATGTTTCAAGAAAGATTTGGGGAAATACTTTGATACTATGAATACTTAAAATTAAGACTACAGAAATCCAGCTATTACAGTACTCAGTATAACTATGCTTTTAGTTGATTTATTTACTATCTTAAAAGAAGTCAGAGAAACCAAACACATTGTGCAGTTTTGATGTAATAAACCCTCTCTTATGTCTGAGAGGGTTTTCACTAAGTTACTACAATGTATGTCAAATCTTTAAGATATTAAGGTATCTGCCTCTGTGAGAAGAGGATATTGAAATTGAACATTGTATCGTAAAGGTCTTCATATGACAAATTATTATGTCCTAAATCTTTACTACACATGACTCAAAATAAAGCCAGTGCAGCAGCTTTTCTCCCTGATTTTTTGCATACTGTGATAATAATTTAGCAGAGAAAGTGTATGTTATCCACTTCTGCCAGGTGAAAACAGGATATAAATGATACCATAGCAGCAATGTGGGATGGAAACAATGCAGACTGAGGGGCACTTTGGTACACTGTTAAGATGCAACCATAAATGTCAGAAGGACTGGAGAAAATAACATAAAACAAATTAAAATAAAATAATTATAAATTGGGAAAAACAGAATCTAGGAATCAGTTAGACAATAATCAACTTTGGGTAGGGTTGATCAGCTTTTTGTACATAAAAAAGTACAGGAAATTAATATATTGAAGAAAAACACACGCAAAATGGAAAGAAAGCCTTTACTTGAAATTAATATGCCAAAGGAAGTGCACTAATTGCTCAAGCAAGCTGATAGAAAGAGCTGAATGAACTCTGAAACCTTCTATATGTATTTTAAAGGTTCTTTTCAGAGATGCATATTTCAGTTGAAGGCAGTTATCTGTAGGTCACTGTATAAATTTGAATTAGCCACCTCTGTAGCTAATTCACATAAAAGTAAGCATCAGCTCCATGTGTACATGAAATGAGACGTTGATTCTCAGACTTTTAAAATCTGAAATTTTTGAGGACAGAATAAACATCCAGGCAAACAGTGGTAAACCCCGAAAGAAGTTTTTCCGTATTAGGAATTTAAAAAATAGAAAATTTAAAAAAATAGCTATATTCATAGACGTAACTGAATCTGTGTTGTTGGAAAAAAAAGGCAAATATTGACATTTTGTCTCTTGTTAATATCTGACTTCAAAAACTTTTGACTTGACAAAAAAAAAAAAAAAAGGAAAAATAATAAATTTAGCTGAATGCTTTTAAGAAGAGTTAGAGACTTGTGAATATACTATGATAAACAGCAAAATTTGCTTGCTAACTCAGTTGCTTAGTCTGACTCGGGAGAAAGCATAGTATGAACATCTCAAATATCTGCTAATTAATTTCAAATTTCTCAACTCTTTTTTTCTTTTTCTTTTCTTTTTAATTTCTTTTTTCTTTCTTTTTTATTCTTTTTCTTTCTTTTTTATTAACAGTCTTATCTTTAAAAAAACCTCCTTTCTATCTAACAAAATTTTCTGTACTATCATATAATGTTGACAAACTAGACATTGTTTACGACTAGCCTCCAGATATCAAAACAATAAATGTAGTCATTCCCACATTGAAAAAATAACAAAACTTATTCTTTTCACACAACTGGACATTTTTCTAAATTAATGTAATTCTGCACAAACAAATGTCCTGCTCTAATTTGGTTGTGTACAAGCTGTTTTGTAGGCAATTTAGCATGCTGTTATGTCACTCAGGACAAAGTAAATATTTCAATAAAAGATGCTCTCACTCAACCAACTTCTCATGAAATGCTGCTGGACTCACTGCAATGGAGGATGACACACATGGCATCTGCTCCACTGATGTTCAAGTGATCTTACCACGTCTGTTGACTTTCAGTTCACCATCTGAATACCCACTTTACAGCCACTTGCAGGAATTGAGGCATTGTTTGAAGAGGCATGAGAGGACAGACAAATAACTGTGGGTAGCAGAAAATTAGAAATCTTTCTGAGGTAAAGGAGTGGTCCTCTGACACTGAAGTCTGTGAACAGGAAGAAGCTAGTTATTGACCTGTGCAACTCTGAAGACGGAAGTACAGTGCCAATATACACTATTCTAGTGATCTTCAGTAGTCTGTTTCAGCGCGCATTGTGTTGTTTATCCTTGTGCACTTACATAAAAGCTGGCTTTATGGGCCAGGTAAGGAACTGGCTGATCAACAGAGGTGTATTGGGAACCTTGCAAAATTAGACTGACAACATTTGTATTCAGTGAGTCAGTGTTCTAGAAAAGGTTATCTCCTCTTTACTGGGGCTTTCTATTCTTAATAGGTTATAAACTCTAAAAGAAAAAAAAAAGAACCAACAACCAACACTGAAGCAAATCTAGGTGTTATAATATTCTAATAACACTGTTATAACATAATAGTGGTGTCTGTTTTGCTTTATTTCCCTAGTCCTGCAAAGGAATCCCTGTGATTTTTTACTTTTCAATATTTGAGGCACACTTGTTGAGTAACAGGAAAAGAGAGAGGTAGGTAGAATGTTATTTGTTACCATTTTATGCTGGCCAAATTATGGGACAGTTTATTGCTAACAGCCTGAAGACCATAACTTCAGAGACAATAATACCTGGAATCATGTTGATGACCACAAAATACAAGTTCTGGAAAATCTGACTTCACAAATGCATTATGTATTTAAATTGACCAAAGAATTTGCAAAAATATTGCTGTAAATTTTTACACATTTATTACCCTAATATTGTGGAAGATATGAATAAATATTTTAGTATCAATATTAATACTGATCTTTTACTAGTGATGGTCTAAAAGCTTAAAAGCAAGGAAAATTTGTGTTTTTGTGACTCGAACTGAATTGCCAGTGGTTGAAATAAAAACCAATTTTTTTAAGTGCATAATCTTGATGCAAAAAATCATTTCAATCCCCAGACATAATTGTCAAAGGTCAATCTTCAGTCTCAGTCATCTCTAGTCTCTTCTGAATTAATGGTTGATATTGATTAAAAGATTGATAGAGATTAAAAAAAGAACAACACAAAACTGAGTGTATAAATGTGAAATATAATTAATTGTATGCAGTCAACTTGAAGAATGTCCTTAGTTTTTCAGCGAAGGCACATGACCGTGTGAGTAATTTAATTTACTGGCATAAGGAGGCAATGATGGAGGACACACAGCACCCTAATGCAATGCTGAGGTAAGAATTGTCATTGCACACACTAAGTGCTTTATTTAGTGTTTAAAGCAGTTGAAGATCTCCACAAGATGGATGATTATTGATAGGATAGTTTTTATATTAACAAAATTTTCTGTGGAATTTTCTTGGGTTTGTGTTCATCCCCACTGTTAGATTTATTACAGTGTTATCAAGTGCGTCTATATGGTGTTCTTAGTGTATCAACAAATAATTATGCAGAAACACATAGGCTACAACAATTAATACCCAGGAATGTCTCCTCTATTCAGGTCTGCATGATGGATTTCCTGTCCCTCCTCCCATTTCCCCAGTCCTCCCACAAAACCAAACAAACCCAAACAAACCCAGAAAAAAGACCCACCCTCTAGGAGATTGAATAAAGAGAGCAAAGTACATATGACATATATTTATTTCAATCCAACAACTACATTATCTCATCAGGTAATAATATGGAAGTGGAAGTATTAGATGAAAGAGCCTTTGTTTGGTATCTCCAGGGTATTGTATGAAAACAAGGAAGTTGTACTTTGTTTTTGTTAAGTATAAGTTTTAAAAACATTAACAGTATTTTTGGAGGAAGCATACTATTGTAAGTGAATGAAAATTGTACAGGGAGATGAAGGCAAGGTTTTAAATTGGCCATTAAACTAAATTGAAACTACTGCAAGCCACACAGTGGAGATATAATAAAGTATGGCTGAGTGAGTGAGCAATTACATTTTACATCCCACATAGATGAAATGTTTTTGCAGTGTTATGGTAGAATGACTCCATAGTAAACCATGATAATTTGTGGAGATACCAGTTGCTTGGATAAATATTCATAAAGGAGGTTTGGACAGTGTGGCCTATTTATTCATTATATGAAGTAAGCATTTCGGGCATTGCTGAAGATACTGATGTGTAGGAGAAAGCGAAGTTATTTTATAAACAAGGTTAGAGAACACATATAAAACATTTAGGTTTTGAATACTGGATTCTCCTGAGACACCTATTCTTTTTAAGGATTTCTGGACAAAACTTTCATAGCATCAAAGAACCACAAAATGTCTGAGTTTGGAAGGGACTTCTGTGTTCATCTACTCCAATCTCTCTCCTCAAGCAGGGTCCCTGCTCATGTACAGCCATTTGCCCATGACTAAGTCCAGGCATCTTTTTGTATCTCCAAGAATGGAGATTTTTTTTTTTTTTTTTTTTTTTTTTTTTTTTTTTTTTAATTCTCTCTTTATCATTCAGGGAAAGCTATACATTCCAATCCTGAACAATAAAAGCTAAATGCCTGAACCTATAAACATCATAGTTGTAAATAATCTGAAGCATCTCAGCCCTCATTGCCCTATGAAAAGAGGTATTTTGTTTTCTAAAACTCAGCTGAGAAATCCACAAAATATATCATACTCTGTTTTTGATTTCTGCTGATATAAATGTAGGAGGTTTTGGAATACAAAGAATACAGAGAAAAGTAACTTAGAATTCTGCATACTTTAAAAATTTTAATTCCTTGGTATTTTTGTGAGAAATTTCACCAATCTCATATTGCAAGCTACACTTCAGAAAACAAAGAATGAAAGAGACAGCTTTTATAATCACATCTGGTTATGAGCCTAAGATATAGCATAAGAAATTATATTTTGGTTTAGTGTCTTTCCAGCAAAAACTTTATAGCATATAGAGACTAAAGTTGTTCTTGTGAATTACTTTGGATCTGGATTATGACTTATTTTCTTAATTCTATATTGTAGTGTGAAAAACCTGAGTCTTCTAAAATAAAAACCCTCAAAATTACAGTATGACTTAGGAGGAACAGATTTTTTATTTTTTTTTAATAGAGTTAATGTTCAAGTGAATAAAACATTGATGTGATTACAAATCCAAACTCTGTCTTTCATAGCTATTATTATATTTCCAGATGCAAAGGATCCAAGTTCTGAAATGGCTTGTGATTTCTGTAGCGAGTTGAAGCTCCTGAGGATACTGATTGTATGTGAGAAAGTGAAAGAGGTTTCCTACTTAGATCACATTTCATTGCCACTTATGCACACTAAATTTCAAAACTATCCTACTGAAAAATTCCAGGATCTTTAAGAAACAACACTAGATGTCCTGCTATTTCGAAGTGTGATCAGCACTCAATACCTTCAGAAACTGGGACACAAATTTATTTTCCTATGAACATAATCAAAATATGTATACTTTCATTTCAACTCTGAAATTGCATCCAGAAAACCATCAAAATGTGTACTTTAAAAAAATAGAATAAAATTTTTTTAGTTGCTTGGTAAAAATGAGCATTTCTAAAGAAGTTTAGAAAGAGATTTAAGCACAGAGATACTGTGTAGATGTAGAATGTCTACTGATGTAGAATGTCTTTCTGACCACAGGGTCAGCATCATAACTCTTTACTAATGGTATAAAAATTTATTCTAATTAATGATCTAATCTGAAGTAATTCAGTCCTTAAATGATTTTTATGCGTCAGGTCACAAACCTAAGCAATTATTATAGTTCTTACTGTGATGAACCTCTGTTTCTCTTCACATTCTGAACAGTTCTTTAGCATAAAGATTTTCCCTGGACATTTCGGTAGTTGGAAAAATAATTTCTGCATATTAAGTTCAGAAATTAAATGTCACTCACCCTGAAAAAAAAATGTGCTAAACAGTACCCAGAATTCTGCAAGCAAGAAGGCAAGCTGATTACTGTCAAAGAAGATTGCCATTATTTATTTGATCTTTGCTCAAGCAATTATTCTAGCATTCATTAGTTATTTTTATTGAAAGACACATTTTCTAACACAACAAATCTAAGAAGTCCCCATTCAGTGTTTGTATTATTTTTTCTTTATATGTTTTAACAGTTTTTTGATGACAAACCAGAAGTATTTTCATTGAATATCTACCTTTATTAAAACAAACCACAATTTCTTGCAAAACCTGAAATATTCGTTCCACTATTTGTACTGCAGATCAAGTTTCAGAAAGGTCCTAACATTTTTTATCAAATATTATTTCCAGACACAGTGAAGGGTTTTAATAGTCCTTCAAGGAACCGTTGAAATAAATATTCCTTCCATTACATAGAACACAAATTTATATATCAGTGTAATTTTATCTGCAAAATCTTTTCATATGAATGTATCTTTCTAATTTATATCTGTAGAGGGTTAAATTTTTATAGAAGAAAAGCAACTTTTTCTTGTAACATGTGGACACAAGACTTCTACCATAAAATCAGTTCCCTCTGTGAATAACATCACATATAAGGAACTTAACACTTGAACAACAACTTCATTTTAGTCCTTAATCTCCACTTGCAGAAGAAGAAATTTTTAGATTTTTTTTCTTTTCAGCCTGAAATAGCAAAACATTGGCCCAGGGAAGATGTGGAATCCCCATCCTTGACCATCAAGACCCTGAGTAACGTGACCTAATACTGCAGTTGGATATGACTTTGTGGCTGGCCTTGCAGCTAACTGGGACCTTGGGAGCTGGGCCAGATAACTTACAGAAATTTTATCTCTTTTTTGATGTTGCTACAATGGTCTGTGCTTGCTGCTCAATATAATTCATTGTGCACTTGCACAAGTTTAGTCTCTATTTAGATGTTTAACTGACAGTAGGACTAATTAACTCTTGACAAATGAAAATTTGAGAGTGTTGTGTATCTGCAACCAACTTTTTGAAACATTACCACAGAATGGTTTGGGTTGGAAGGAAGCTTTAAAGGTCATCTGACAAACATACTAATAAAGTGCTACCTAGTTCTAGCATCCTAGCTAGATCTAGTTCTAGAACTCAATACAAATGTCACTCTTAGGGGAAATTTTGAATATAACTTTTTTTAATACACAAAACTTTTCATATTAAGTTTTATAGCAAGGAAACTCACAAAACTGTAATAGACCATATGTACCATGTGAGGATCCAAAAACATAATTGACTCTGCTCTGTGGGTAAAAGCACGTAAGTGCTTAGCATCAGCTCAGGATTATATTACCAGCTGAAAGATGTAAACAGGGACTCACCCAGTAGCAATGTGTAGCTGCAAATGCCTGGTGAATGCAACATTAGAGAAATGGAATCCTTCTGGGTTCAGTAGCTATAAAATCGAAAGACAACAGCACCCACACTCATTAGTGCTGTTTTCTTCAGCTGGGGACCTCCCATAATATAAAACAGACTACAAAAATCCTTAAAAGAGAGTTGAAACAGTTCCAAGTCTTGATTATCCTGAGTTTCTGAGAAGTCTAACTCAAGTTGAGAAAGCAGAGTGTACCAGAATTTTTCATAAAACAGATTTTTTTCTCAGACCAGAAGTGCCTCCAGGAATTTCCTTTCTTAAACCAAGAGTGTTTTGCGTAAGCATTCTAACATTTTACAGATTTAGTTTCTATTTGCATAATTGTACTTAGAAGAATTTTCCATGCTTGGGCTGACACAGTGAACATGAGCCTGACACATGTTGACTGTACCCTCTATGCAACCAAGATTAGCATGGTATCATGGAAAGTTTGATTCCCCTAATGGGAAGAAAATAAATGTATCATGCAGATCCTTGCTATACATTTATCACGTTTCTATTATAACAATGATTCTAAAATTATCATAAGCCAAACGGTTACTTGCCTAAATTATCCTGAATAGGATTTGCTGGAATTCCTACTACAAGATGATAAACATACTGTATAAAGTAGATTTTCTAAAATCTGATTTATTTTCAGAATAATTTTGCATCAAAAATTGTCTTTTAAAAATTCTCTTATTTAGAATGGAGAGTTCATGTAATGTCATCAGTGGAGTGACCAAATTATTTAGTAGATGCATTTGAAGTGAAAATCAAATACTTTGGGAATCATTAGCTACAAGAACCAAATAACTTTTTTCTCTCACTGATAACCACAGTTTTACTTAGCAGTTATTTTTTCTCTCATCCAAATGAACAATTAAAAAAAAACCTCTTTAGAAAAGAATTTAAACAATTCTGCACTCATTTTCATATTGTTTTATCCTAATCCTTGCAATTCTTAAAGACTTCAGTTATGTGTGCTCAGAGGTCTAAAAGGAAATCTACAGCCAGAAAAAGATTTTTGCAAATTTTCAGGTCTAAGTACATGTTAAATATCCAGGATTACTTTAGCTGAAGGAATTTTTGGTATTTTTAACACTCCCAGATCATCAAGTCACCCTTTGGACTACAAAAAACTTCCTTTCTTTCACAGAATGACATCAGATGCATATCTTATGTGCCTCAGTTTTCCAAGCTTCCCTTTTGCACAGATCTAAGATACCCTAACTGGACAAGAGAGAGCTCTGTCACCAGCATGTCAACATGTCCTCTGGTCAGCTTCTCTCAAGTCGAGCAAGCTATGACTGAGCTCTACTGGCCTTGCATTGCATAATTTAACATCTTTCCTTCACCTAACTGTTAATTGTTAAAAGAATAATTTGGCTGAATATGACCAAATGTACTTAAACTATCACAGGTAGTTTGCTAACAGACAGTATGATACCACAAATGTATTTCCCTTATGAAACCAGGCCAAATCACATTAGAAATCTGATTCCTTTAACAGGGATTTTTAAAAAATTTGTCTGTTACTAGTAGCAGCACTGTGTCATTTAAATCATCGTGATTCAATAACTTTGAATTAAGGAACATCAATATATCTCATAACACAGCATGTCCTTGTACACTTATCTGCATGTTACTTCAGGAAAAAAGAATGACCCACTCAACCACTGATTTCTGAGCTTGCAAAAACTTTGCAATATAAATAGCTGCAAATAGTTATCAGTGTTTGAGTGTATTCTTTGAAGTATGCACACAGAAGCCATGACTATTAAAAGTAGTGATTGAAAGTAGAATGTGCTGTCTTTTTTACATATACAAGTTGACAATATCTGAATTTGGATATTTGTTGTCTGTATGAAATTAGTTGCTTGCATGAACAGGAAATATCTGGCATATGATCCAATGAGATTATGCAAAATAATTTGGATTAAAATGGCATTTAAATGAAGTTGAGCTATTCAGTGCTACAAAAAGTATGCAGGAGACAGCTTGTTGCTGGAAGTGCACTGAATAACCTTTTATTGCCTGACAGCTCCTGAAACAAGGCTTATCCAGGCTCAACCAAAAATATCTGGACATCTTTTATTTTGCTCATGTACTGGAGACAAGATGAGGAAACATCTGAGGTATTAGATAGCATCTGTGCAGGTAGCAGTCTCATAAAAGAACCTATTTCTTTTCTAAGCAATGTAAAAAAGCAAAAGTATACTAGGTTTAAGTCATATCTACACTAAGTTTGAGCCTTTCCTAATGGGCATGGATTATGTCACAACCTCAGACAGAAATCTAATTTCACAAATTTATAATAAAATGTAATATTTTGGTACTAGATCTTAGGTTTTTTAAAAGTGAAGAACTTTTATATTGAGACATATATACTCTCATGGCATCTAGAGACTAGTAATCTACTTGAATTAAGTCACAGTAAAAGGGCAAGCTGTGAGGGGATTTACACCTTTTTATTCACATTCTTAACGGCAGATACATATTTTGACTGGTATGCAATATGAGAGTAGCATGCAAGTATACCTTATGGGGTATGTGGTTATCAGACTACTAACTTAAAAACTAAATTCAGTATGCATGACTGAGGCTGAATGGGAAATTTTTTTTCCCATGTGAATGAAGTTCTTGACATCAAAAAGGAGGACAATAAAATAGAAAAATGGGTTTACAGTTCTGTTTAGTGCTACAGTTAGGTATAGTGGCTGTTTTATTTTGAAACCCGATTTAATACTGGTAATTTTTCTTAGTAACTTTAATTTACATTATATTAGCAGATAATGCATAGATTTTTGATAAAGACCCTGATTCTGCCAAGGGGATTCTGAGCTTGGATACCAGCTGGTTACTGGTTTGCATTTCAATTACAACTGCGTTACAGACAATGTAAACTGAAAACCTCTAAAGTTAATCTTGTTTTGGCAACAGTGGTAACAAAATTGTTGGAGAAGATTGTGAGACTATTGCACTTTAATCGTAGCATTAATTTAAAAATAACATTACTAAAGGAGGGAGAGATACTATAAAAAAGGAAAAAGGATAAATTTTTTTCTACCTTATGTACTATACAAGCATGCTGAGTGGCAAAGAGAGGAACTGAAAGATTTCGTAGAACATCTGGAGGAAAACACAATGTGTTTGCTGGGGACACATTCAGAATATGTATGCCTTTGCACAATTATAGGGCCAAGCAGCTCATACTACTTGTGGGAAAGCCGGTGAGGGAAAAAAGCACATTTTTCCACAGGCCACTTACATGTCATATAACCTTACTTAGTTAAAGAGAAAACATATTGTAGGGGAAGAGCATTTTGACTTCTAGATTAAGAAAACTAACCATAAAGGATCTATTATTATGCATAAATTATTGGTATGCTTCTTGCTATCATTTTTCTTCTAGATTTGAGGAACCAACATAGAGTAAATCTCTATCAAAGTTATTGAAGCTTACTGCTTTTTTTTTTATTATTCATTCCTGCTACATAAATATCCTTTGATTGAAGAAAAATAGTATTTTACTTCTTTAAGTTTTAAAGTTTATTGCAGTGCTCTTCAGATAAAACAGATTTGAGTCTGTGAAGCCTAGAAGCATCATTTTATGCACTTTATAGTCTCAATATCAGAAACATCAAGAGATGCCTCCACATTACTTTTCCTTGAAGTGACCTGGAGGCACATGTTTAATGAAAGAAAACAGAATAGATCAATCTTTGTGCAATCTCTTGTATGGTTTCTGGAACTGTAATGTTCTACTGCTTTGGGGTTTTTGGACACTTATCCTATAGAACCATAGGCTTTTTTAGGTGAGAAGGGACCCTAAAGATTATCTAGTTCAATGCCCCTGCATTGACTGGGACACCTCCCACTCGACCAGGTAGGTCAAAACCCCAACCAGCCTGGCCTTCCAGGGAGGGAGCAGCCACAACATCCCTGGGCAACCTGTTCCAGTGTCTCACCATCCTCACAGGAAAGAATTTCTTCCTAATGTCTATCACAAATCTACCTGCTTTCAGCTTGAAACTGTTCTGCCCCATCCTATCACTACCTACATTAGTAAAAAGTCTCTTACAAGCTTTACTGTAGGCCCTCTTTCAGGTATTAGGAGGATGCTGTGAAGTCTCCTTCGAGCCTTCTCTTCTCCAGGCTGAACAACCTTAACTCTCATCCTGTCTTCATAGGAGAGGTGCTCCAGTCATCTGATCATCTTTGATCATCATCTGTGGACTCTTTCCAACAACCCCATATCCTTCTTGTGTTAGAGGCTACAGATCTGGGCACAGTACTCCAGTTGGGGTCTCACTAAAACTGAGTAGCAGGGGAGAATCACCTCCTTCAACCTTCTGGTCATGCTTGTTTTGATGCAGCCTAGGGCACGGTTGGCTTTCTGGCCTGCAAGGGCACATTGCTGGCTCATGTTGAATGTCTCATCAACCAACATTCTCAAGTTCTTCTCTTTAGGATTGCTCTCAATCCATTCTAGACCCAGCCTGTCATTGTGCTTGGGATTGTCCCAACGTCCCAACCCATGTGCAGGACCTTGCACTTGGCCTTACTGAACTGTATGAAGTTGGCATGGGCCCATCTCTCGAGGTTGTCAAGGTCCTTCTGGATGGCATCCCTTCCACTCAGCCTGTTGATCACACCAAACAGCTGCATCTTATTGGCAAATTATCTGAGGATGCACTCAATATAACTGTCCAGGTATTAGGGTTTTTCTTCCATTTTATAAAACAAGTAGTATTATAATTCTTCCTGTTTTCCAGTGAGTAAGAACTGCACCTCAGTTGCCTTTCCCCTCATGCAGTCAGCCAAGCTCTGAATGGGAGTGTCTACTTGAAGTATCATATTTCTATCTGGGCAAATATGAGATATATATTATAAATAATTTTGAGTTGTTTTGAGTCCACAGAAGTGAGAATTTCTGAGAAATCATATAACATCACACAACTAAAGCAAAACTTGAATTTATTAAGACCTTGACTCAACTTTCCCTCTAAATTGAATGTTTTTCCTTTTTATTCCATTTAAATCCCTTGCCACACCTTTTTAGTTTTCACATAATACTTATAAGATAAAAGCTGATTAAACCTTTATTTCTATGTTTGAATTCCCTTTCTATTCATTTTATCTCCCATCTTGAAAGTGAACTTTGGGTGTACAGGTGGCAGCAAACATCAGACTGTGTGGCAGCCTCACCTGCTGGATTCCTCCATTCACACCAATTCTCTACTACACTTAGACTATCCTCTTTCAAAACGAGAATGAAATAAATGTCTTACTGGCTCATCTTCAGTGAACCAACGTTGGCTTTGGGTATCTGCTCTAACAGATCAACTATTCATGTTATTTTAAAGTTAGATGTTCTTCCCTTCATGGAGATGCACATTTATTTTTTTTTCTTAATTGATATGACTGTAGCGTATAGCAAACTAGAAGATATTTTGCATGTATTTTCTGCACTAATTTAAACAACTGAGATGGATTAATTCTGCATTCAGATTGGAAATGTGTTCAAAAATTGACTCTGGCTAATGTATCAGTATTTACTATCTTAACAGTCTGTACTGAGGAAAAGATTTAGTAAAAGTACTTCAGTCTCATAGTTGATTTTGAATCACTGTGTCTTCCAGCAGTCATCTTAGGATAATTTTCTTTCCTTTACTGTATGCATTGGAAATGTAAACCATTTGTTAAATAAAATGACTGCAAATATCACATACGCATTCTTCAGGAAATCACAGTGACATATGTGTTGAAGCAACATTCAGTTTATAAATATGGGTTAAGAGTTTTGAACCCTCAACTTACAGTACAAATTATTCCATTTCACTGTTCATAACTATATATTACTGCTGGTTGGCAAATATTTCATATGTTCAGAGATTTAAAAAATGGATCAAATGACATCTGAGTTGCTTACTAAAAATGAAAAAGCAACCAAAACTAAGTTTCTGTGGCAAGAGGTATAGATGGAAAAGTTCATAATGCACACAATAGTTTAGACAGAAAAAAATACTTTTTTTTTTTTTTTTTTTAATTTGCTATCCTTAAAAAGTGTTAGCCAGTTGCAAAGGGAGGCCAACAGATATTCCTTACCATCAAGCTCAGTTGATTCCTAATCCAAACAGATTTTCCAAGTCTTTCAAGAATTTTTATCTAGATGCAGATCTGACTACTTGCTTAGGTAAGCAGGTGCTTTCTTCTCACAGCTGGAGCTGGCATAGCTTCATGCGGTTTTCTGCTCCCACTATGTGAACGTTTACTCTTTCACTGTCACTTGTTCTTCCTTTCCAGAATAGAAATAATTCAAGTAGTAAAAGACCCTAACAAACTATTGTAGCAATTAGAGTAAAAGCATGTAGAAACACAGAGGAAACAATATAACTCATATTCCAAAAGAACAAAAAGAAGCATTGCCAGTCTACCAGTCAATACTATAGAACTGCTATGGTCTTAATGTCTCTCTTGTATCTATTACCTTTAAACTAATTTGCCAGTCATTTCCATCACTCTATACTTACCTAATTTTAGGTGGTCTATAACTATTTCATCCCAATTGATTTTTTTTTTGAAACCTCAGTTTTTCACAAGCAAATCTTATCACTGAAAAAGTCTTACAAGTTCAGCAGCACCAGGTGCTTTTTGCTTGGGGAAACTACTTGTTTTTCAAAGATAAAGAGCAGACTGAAAAGTGAAGGAAAACCTGAAAATTAATAGAAACTAACTGCACTCCCATTAAGTTCTACAGCTCATTTCCTATTGGTTTTAAAGGTAACAGAATTGATTATATGAGGGATGAGAGGATTTTGAAGAAATTAGTCTTCCTACAAAAATTTTAAAACTGCTTTTTTCCAGTCTTAATCTTTCAGTTATTTTTGGGAAAAAAACAAATCTTATTAAAATTTGAAAGGGAAAATTTAACTCTAAACATCCCTCAATTCACTTTCTACTTCTTGGCGCTATTTCTTTGTGATCTGTTACCATGTTAGCTTTTAGGTAGTCAGTACAGACAGACTAGATAAAAGTTTAAGGAGTAGGAAACAGTTGTGATATCAATTCTCAAATAAGAGAGAACATCCTTATTTTGTCAGGAAAATTTATATATATAGATATACATATGTATATCTATATATATATAACAGTAATAGACAGTGATTAATAATGGGTCTTTACCAACATTTCTCACTTGATTAGACTTTCTCTACATCCTTTTTTTTTTTTTTTTAATTAATGGACAGCCTAAAAAACACCCAACAAAACAATCTTGTCTTCCAAAGAAAAAACTGAAGGAGAGAATAAATAGAAAAAGTAAATAAAAAAGAAAAATTGCAAAGGAATTTTCATGCTGAAAAAATTTTAAAAACAAAAAACAGGTGAAAAGGTGGTTCTTTATTGCTTCAAAGTCTACCTACAATATTTTGTTTTTTCTCTGTATTCTTCTCTTATTCTTAGGAATAGATAATAAAAACCAAAAACTACTGTGAGAAAAAAATGAGGTATAGCAAAATGAAGAAAATTCTAGAATAAAGGCTGAAGTAAGAATCTGGTTTCTAGTTTATTTTCCATTGACACATTAGAAATTAATTATACGCACTGAAGGCTTTTCTGAGGAAGTACAAAACATGAAGAATGAAAGAGTTTGATGGGGCCTCAATGAATTTATGGAGATAAAGAGAAGGTAAAGATACCCAAAACTGAGTATCTTAAACCTGCAGTGTCTATCAACTTTTCTGCTTTTCTTTTTATTTTTCTCTTACATTCTTGGTCAGAAAAGAATTGGAATTAAAATGGAACTTGCAAAACTTTAAAAGTTGTGCCAATCAAATTAACACTACAGTTGGTCAGTATTGCCCTTCATATACAGTTCTCTGTCCCCTGATTGTCTACAAGGTAGATCCATAGGCTCACGCATTTTTGTTTGCCTTGTTTTACAGTTTGGTAACTACACTTTTTGCCAGACTCCCCCTGTATACTTTTTAATTCACTGTACAATTTCAATCTTCTTTGACAGATAGGGAATCTTAAAAACCCCTGAATCCTAAATTCTTACAAAAACTCTAAGAACTGGAAGAAAATCATAGAATCATAGGATGATTTGAGTTGAAAGGGACCTTTAAAGGTCATCTAGTCCAACCTCCATCCAGTGTGCAGGTACATCTTCAACTCCATCAGATTCTCAGAGTCCTGTCTAACCTCACCTTGAATGTTTCCATAGATGGATCTTCTTTGGGCAGCTCTCTGGGCAAACTGGTTGCAGTGTTTCATCACTGTCATCATTAAAAAAAAATCCTTGTATCATGTCTAAATCTACCCTCTACTAGTTTAAAACCATTACCACAACAGGCCCAGATACAAAGTTTGTCCCCCTCTTTCTGCAGGTGTCCTTTAATTTATGAAATGCAGCATTAAGGTTTCTCCAGAGCTTTCCCTCCTCCAGGATAAATAATGCCAACTTTCTCAGTTTGTCCTCAACACAAGAGGTGCTGCAGCCCTCTTATAATTTTTGTGGCACTCCTCTGGACCCACTGCAATAGGTTCAGGTCTATCCTGTGCTGAAGGCTCCAGAACTAGATGAAGAACTCTAGGTGGAGTCTCAGAAGAGCAGAGTAGAGAAGGAGAATCACCTCCCTCAGCCTCATGATCACACTTCTTTCAATTCATCCCAGCATGTGGCTGGATTTCTGGGCTGCAACACACATTGATAGCTTGTGTCAGGTTTTTAAACTACCAAGAGAAGGCAGACCCAAATAAATGAACTCAACAGTGAGAAAAGCTACAAAGTATTCTTAGGTGCTATGTGGCCTGTCTGACCCAATGGCTGCTCAGGTGAAAGAGTGACCAGAGAGATAGTACACTCTCTAGCTCTGCTAAATATGTAAAAAAAAACACAAAACAAAACAAAACAACACAACAATTATTAGGAATTTGAAGGAAAATAATTTTGCTTATGTGAACCTAATGAGAACAATTCTAGACTACAGAATGCAGGAGGTTTCAGGGTTATGATTAAAACTGCATAACTATTGTTTTAGTCAGTAATTCATTATGCACAGGAGAAGCTCAGCCACAGATGTGCTAAAGCATATTTCAGTGATTGCTTGTTTTAGAGCTGATAACAGATGCTGTTAAAATATGTTTTGCTATGGTGAAAGTACAATGTGAGGAGAATTACTTTCAGTAATCATAAAATCACATCAAAGTACTAAATAATGAGAAAACAACAGCAAAACCAACAATTAAATATTACTACTCCTACAAGAAGACTCACATGAAACAAGCTGACAACAATGTTAGAAAAATGTTATTTCTAGAAGTAAATATATGCAGCTCCTATTTACATGCATTTTATGTAGTTTCAGAGGATCTAGAAGATCCAGGGCATTTGCAGAACACATTCTGTACAGCCTACAGGTCTTTTTGTTTTCCTGTCATCTTTCCCAGTGCTCTACAATCTCAACTTTGATATGTCATGTTACAGTGCAATACTGATTTTTGAAAAATCCACCCCGATTTCCTAAGGGGTGAGTTTCTCTACAAAGAAAACAAATGTAGGTTTCAACTCTTTCAGAGAGGGCTTTTACTAACATTCTGCATCCAACTTGTATCAGGAAATGAGGATCATAAAAAGAGAGAAGATGAAGATCAAAAATGTATTTGGAGGAAAGAGTAGAAGCACTATGCCTGTACTTTGTCTGGCTGGGGTAGAAATAACTTTCTGAATATCACCACAGTGCTGAGCTTTGTATTTGTAGCTAGAAAGGTGTTGATAAGCCAGAAATGTTTCAGTTACTGCTGAGCAGTGCTGCCACAGGATCAAGGCTGTCTTGCCAGCCTCACTCCTCTCAAAAGTCCAGTAGGCTGTGGGTGGTCAAGAGGTTGGGAGGGGATATAGACAAGACAGCTGACCCAAAATGACCAAAGGGACATTTCATACTGTCATGCACAGCAATAAAAGCTTAGAAAAGGGAGGGCAAGTGGTGGACTGGATGAATTCATTATACCAGGTTAAAAGCCTGTTCCTCAGCTCATTTAGACACCAACAAGACTGTAGTCAAAATAAAGCAATTAAGAATTCATGGATGAATACTTCAAGTGAAGTTCATTTGTTCCTCATGTTTACAGTATTTTGATGAGTTGGAGATTAGATCATAGCCCTTAAAATGGCTATGGTAACTGTGGTAAGCAAGGCTGGAATATATATCTGGATTCATTTGTAGCTGATAACTATATTTCCATTGGACATATGTTAATCATGTTGCTAGTACTATGGCAAATATTGTAATACAGAAACAAAATTGGTTTCTGCATAATCATAGAAAAGTTGCTATTTGCATCATCTGGAATTCATTTAACTTTAAGCTTTTCAAATTTTAACCAAACCATATACTCACTACACCATGCATAGGGGTATTGCCAGCTCAGGACATAAAGAATAAAACTGAATATCAGATCTATTTAATCAAAGAAAAAAAAGGTAGGAAAAAAACCTCATACTAAAACAAAACAAAACAAAACAAACCACCAACAGCTAAGCATATGTGAAACATTAGATTTCTACTAACATGTACTTTTGTACGTTCACAATTACTAACCTTTCAAACACTAGAAAAAAGAAGGTGAATAAATAGAATCTAATCCTTGAAAGATATTAGTTGTTTTTCTGATTAAGAAATTATAGTTTTCCTTGACAAAATAAACTAATCTTTTTCTCTTGAACTGACATTTGCTGGAATTACAGAGGGGTGAATTATTGTCTCTTGATCATCATAAATCTATAAGTAATTCTGAATAGGTCTCCACTAAAATCCAGTTCATACTTCTGTTGCTGCATATTCACTGACATTAATTTTAAAAAGTGTTTATTATTGACTTAGTTATTCTCACTGACTTTCATAAAATTTGAAAATTATCTTTTAAGTCTTCCTAGTGAACTTATTTTACTGCTTCAAAGAAGGAGGGAAATATATATGGGGATTTGAATAAAATATATATTTAAAAAAGCCTCATTTTCAGTGATATTTCCTATTAGATAGCTTTTTCAGGTAAAGTACTTCAGTTGTAGTCCTTCTTCCAAGACCTTGTCTTGCCAACTGAGTTTGAATTTCTGTATTCCAGATGAAAAGGAATGAAGCGTGCAATCAGATTATAAATAAAATGTAACCATTTTAGTGGGCATTAATTTTTATACAGTACTAGTTCCTGCTTAAGAAATTAATTTTGCAAAAGTAATGACACTTTCTTTTCTTTGAAGCTTAAATTAAGTAGCATTTGGAATTAAAAAAAACCAAAAATATAAAATGTGTCAGTATATATATATTTTTACATACAGCATGTAGAAGAATTTAGGTACGCCAGTGCAAAAAGCTATTTTACAATAAAATTGATACTGAGTTCTCTAACAAGCAGTTGACATCAAAATTAAGTGTGCATATTCTTACGTGTCTCCCTCTCTGTGTTTCATGTGATAAAATACTTCTACATTTTTTTGCCTCTTTCCACTTTTGGCTTTATCTCTACTCACAGTCTTATTTTTTGGTAGGTTATTCTCATTAAAAGAAGAAACTTGCAAAGTTCAGTTTTTCTGTTTTAGTTGTGTTTAGAAGGGTGTACTATAGAATAGGATAGGATAGGGTAGGACTATGTCAGGTGGAAGGGACTTACAAGGATCATCATATCCAACTGTCTGACAAATCCAGGACTGACCAAAAGTTAAAGCATTTAATTTGGACATTGTCCAAATGTCTTTTAAACACTAACAGGATTGGTGCATCAGCCACCCTTCTAAGAAGCCTGTTCCAGTTTTTGAATAACCTCTTAATAGATAAATGTTTCCTAATACTCAGTCTAAACCTCCCCTAGCGCAGCTTTGAACCGTTCCCACATGTCCTATCACTGGATTCTAGGGAGAAGAGATCAGTACCTACTTCTTCATGAAGATGTAGAGAGCCATGAGGTCAACCTCAGACTCCTTCTCTTCAAACTAGACAATCCCAGAACATTCTTTAATCTCTCTCCTTAATATCTCTGCTTTGCCTGGCACAATGGTAGCTGCCCACACACCACTCAGGGCACTGGTTTGAGTCATCTCTGACAGGAAGTTTATATGCAGATCCTTGCCCTTTTATTAACCCACTTTTATTTATCAGGTCTTCTCAATTTCATGTGATGACTCTTCAAGCTTGAGAGGCACTGGCCCCACTACTTTTAGAGGGAAGGAAGAAACAGCATTATGTTGTGCCTACATCAGCATCTTGGTTCAAAGCAGGAACTTGGTTTTGAAGCCCTGACAGTCTACATTTATATATTTATTAATTTTTCTACTTTTTCCATATGTTTCTGCCATGTTGATGCTATTAATTACAAAGCTCCAAAAATTCAGGGAAATTCAAGGAGCCTTTGGCAGTTTCAGGGGCTGTTAATATCAGTACTGCCTCTGGGTTTGAAAGAACTCTTGCAGCAGCAACAGCACAGAACTCAGTACAGTGATGACGGTGTTCTTGAAACCATGCTTTGGAGGTGTGTGCTTTTTCCTTGAAAAACAATTGAGAGGTCTTTGGTTGAACACGTAATATAGAGAGCAGCTCATGCTTCTTCACATAAAAAAACCCCAGAGGAATACACAGCCCTGTTTTTGCAGAAGACACCTGTGAAGATACATCTTACACCTATTCCCTGAAATGACCTGCACTAGCAACCCCTTGTACCAGTGCTCTCAGCTTCAAGTCTCTCAGTGCCCTCATTGCTGCAAAGTCTCCCATGGACAGGCATGATCAACCATTTATAGATAAACATAGACAGAAGTGCAGTTCTTGTACAGGCATTGCATCTACACAAACATCACTCACACAAGAATAAACAATACAAATTCTCTGTTTAATGCCCACATCATGTTCTGTCTTGCAGGCTAATCAGTCTCGGGACCCTCTAGTGGATCTTATTCATAGGTCTGTCTGGTAACTGTGTCAAATTTATATTCCTGTCAGTGTCAAGACTCTAAATCTTTTGAGTTACCCTCCAGCTAGTTCAACTTGAAGTTTGTTAGTGTCTCACACAAAAATGTGTGTCTTCAGTATCTGGTCCAGAAATCTTGTCCTATTGCCCAGCTAGTCAGCCTGAAGCATTGCAAATGGACCAACATTCACAGACAGAGTGAGGAAGACAATTACACAGGAGAGTGTCATTTGATAAGAAAAATAGAATGGACTGTGACAATCAGGGCTTCGTTGGACAAGTAGTCTGTCCATCACTTGTTCATGTACAGATGACACTGTCAAAAAAACCCAACCCAACCAACCAAACAAACAAAAAAAACCCCCCAAAACCCCAAAACAAGACAAAAGAGAATGTGGAGCGATATGTTGACTGTGTTTTAGGGCTCTGAGCACCCTTCAGGGCTGATAAGAGTTTAGGTATCTGGAAAGTAGACTGACAAAGGCACACAGGGTGCTCTGTCAAAGTGGCAGGAGCTGATAAAGTGCTTGCTGGAGACCTTCTGCCTTTTCTACTGCTGAAAAACTGTGCTCCAAGGCAGCAGCTGGTGAGCCAGATGTAGGAGGAAGAAGAAACTCAGCTAGATGATGAAGGGGTTGATTTCCATAACTCCAGGGTTTAATCATCCAGCTCTGCCTCTGCTTGCTGCCTTCCTACCCTTCATCAGTTTCCCCCCTCTTAAGCTGCAGCTGCAGCTCACAGTCCCTGTGGAGCTTTATTCCCTTTGCACTCCCCTCTGGCAGTTCTTCAATGATAACAAGCAAGTATGTTCCACTCACATCCTCATCCCCCTTCATTTGGGCTGAATGCAGCATCCCCTCACTTGCTTTTTCCCAGGCTAACAACCCTCACTAAGGTGTGAGAACAAGATGCACACTACAGAAAAAGGGATATTTCCCAAGGGCTATGCAGGTAGAAGCCAATGCCATCACCCACCATGCAAGAAAAGTCAAAAAGAGCTTTGAAAACCTGAGAAGACATGACAAAAATGATCACACCTGTCTTAAAAGGACTTTGGAGTAAGAGTGAGGTGGAGAAAGCAAGTAAACCCTGAAGAGAGGTTAAAGAAGTAAACCTTCTGTCTCACATTTTTATTTTTTTTTATCCTTGGGAAGATATGCTTTTTCATTTTTTCATTGTAGTTCTGTACTACTGGAAAAGTCATTGACACTTTAGCATATTCCTTCTGACATACCGAGTTCACTCCTAGGTATATATTAGTAGTCTTCAGTAACCAGGAGGCAAAAATTATGGGAAACTAAATACTAGAGATTGCTTGATACAAGAGCATCTTTTCAGATTATCCAAGTGCTTGCAGAGGGTGTGGAGGGCTGCCCATACAGATGGTGTTAGGAACTGACAGTTCAATGTGGATATTGAGGCTTTACATAGACCTTGCAGTGTTTGAGCACAAGTAAAGCATTAGCATTAAATCTATCATGTGGGACCTTCCATTTGACAATGTGCTTTCCACCTACACTTTTCAAGGAGAAAAGACATGGGTAAAATACCTGTGGACATATGTTAATTAGTAACCTTATGACCTGTGAATATGGCAGTACACATACAGGGCTGTGCATCTCCCAGGATATCCACAGATATCTCCACATTGAATCCGTCTATTTCTCCTTAAGAGGGTATACCACTGCTCCCAGTCATTCTGATGCAGAAATTACAGAAGCCAGGGTCATCAGGAGTCACTTTGGCCAAACCTACTAGGATGACTAAATCCTGGTGGTCCAGCAACTCTTGGTAAACAACGGAGTGGTGGGCTTTGTTGTTTGTGTAGTCAGGGCTGCCTTGGCCCAGGGACCAGAAGAGAATTGTTTAGGTACCCACACAGAGCAGAGATCTGAAAGACTTCAGCCAAGTTTCCCACAAATACTATTTACATAAAGAGGCTTTGGGGGATGATGCCAGAGAACTCAAGCACTATTTTTCCTCACAAGGGATTTGTCACTCAGCTGAGTAGGTATTTATTGATAGGAGTTGGGTTTTGCAAGGATTCACTTGGATAGCCTCTGTCTTACACAGAAATGGGCTTGACATCAAGTAAAGGAGTTGCATCAGCTGGTGGCAGAGGACCTCTGCTGTTTTCTTCTGCACCCAATGTGGGATGCTGACCATCCCATGTTCCAAGGAACATGCTTTCCAACTAATCTGACATAGTGTCCTACCCAGAGTTTTCAACAGGCTGAGGCTCAACATCTGCAGTGGTAGGGACTCCTAGTGGTTGCTACTTAAGCAGCCAATTCTGTACTTTTATTTGCTTGACTGATCTGCTTATTGAAGTACTTTAGCTTAAACATGAGATACAACCTATACTTTTACTTAGAATCAGGGAAATTTCTGACACACAAATAAAGTTTAAATACATAAATGGCTATAGAGATTTAATTGAGACTCTTACTATCAAGCAAAAATGCAGGAGCTGATACTTGGTATCTCTCAGTTTTAGAGAAATGCGATACTTCAAACAAGGTGAGTCAATTTTTTTTGTGATTTTTTTTGCTCCAGCCATTAAAAGCTTGAAGAAGTCAAAATAATAGTTTCTGAACATCTATTCTAGAAACTAAGAAAGGAACCTTGTATTGCATCTTGATAGCTGTCTGCTATCAAGATTCTATCTGCAACTGAATCTACACTAAAATAATGGAAAATTGTCAATGCAGTACTAAACAAAAAAAATGAGGGAGAGTAACATTGTCTGTATCTTAATAGTGACAACTTATCTGTACTGTATATGTTATAATTAACAATTTGTGTCCGATCAATCACATATGAGACTGATTCAAATGGACTAATTAAAAATATTTCATTAACAATAAGTGGGGACTTATTCAGTCTTTGAAACACTCGATAGTTCTCCAGTGAAGTTTTGCCTTTAAAAGTTTGATTCTTTTCATCATTCTTATTCCTTCTTCCTACAGCTCTGAAAAAAATCCCATTTTTTTTTAATGTAGTAGTGAAGGAAATTAAAACTCCTTATAGATTTTTCTACAAACTAGGGTAACACTACAGTGTTTCTGTGTTTTAATAACAGACTGAACTGGATGCATTTAATCCTAGCATGTAAGGAGTCAAGATTGGAGCTCAGTTTTAAAAATGCAGAAGCTGGTTTTTTTGTGACATAAAAAAAGCTTCATTTCCCTCTCCTATTGAGCCATCTTGTGGTTAATAACCGTTATGTACTCTTGAATACACACCTAACATGACAGGAAATTGTCTGCCCAGTGTTACTGCATGGTTATATTAATAAAAGTGACTATCTGATATTCTCAGATGTTAACACAATAGTTTCTTGGAGTGTTAGAAGTCATATAATACTGTGATACATATAAATATAAATAAGATCTATATCAGAGCAAGGAAATTATTATGCCTTAATTTAAAATAGGTAATTATCAGTACTGCAGTATCAATAAACAGGCTGTAGCAGTGCATTGTCGATGAGGCTACACATTTTTTGCACAAAGAAATATACGTTAATAAAACTGAGTTTTATTAAATCAGTTAATAAAGGGCAAGGGAACTAAAGTTGGACTATCTTAAACATGTATGGACTCTCATGAGCATAGTTTGGAAAACAGATTCTAATGTAAACATTAGTGTATTTTTTATCTTCTGCTGTTATGGTCACAGGGATATTAAGTTCTTCTATTTTCTAGGTATACTTTCCTATGATATAGAGTGAGAAAATGTTCAACTGCGTTGTGGTGCCATTAAGGCATAAACAATGGAAGAGATTTATTTCTTGCACAACAAATAGGCTATATTATGCAGATCACACAAATGGGGAAGTAACAAGAAATCATAGCTGCAATATGTTATGTTTAAGGGTTCAGCAAGGGAACTTTCTACCAAACAGTAAAAATTCTGAAAATTTTCCATTAAAAGTTAGACAGACCATGCTGCCGAACAACTTAGAGCAAAAGTGAGTAATTCAGTCATCAGCCAGCACTGAATAAGTCTCATTCCTTGTATGAGTGACTCTGTTTAATGGCTAAGCTTCTGAAGCCTCATTTTCTCCTTCTGCACAGTGTAGCTACACATAATGTGAAGCAATTTTTTGCAGATTCTGTAAGCCTTTAACAACAATTGAAACCCATGGGATACCTGGCATAAAATGGGTCAATAGCTGTCCTCTGAGAGGAAGATCAGAGCAATGAATAGATTCTCTAGGAGATCTCTGGAAGAGCTGAAATTAAAGAGAAGTTTGAAGCATTTGAACCTACATTCCCAACTAGAGGACTCAGTGAAAGACACATCACCATGAGGTAATGCTAGTACTGAGAGCAACATATTCAGAGCCCCTGATGAATTATGATTTCTTGCTTAATTTTTTCAAAGGGTGCTGACTTGGCTGCTATCAAAGACATTCAACATCTAACAAAGTTTAAGAAGCAAGAAAATAGGTGAAATAAAAGAAAAATTAAGACAAAGTAAGATTTGTGCCTTAGAGCAGAACAAATCTTGTTGGTTTATTAGGTCCTCACTAAGGGCCTAGTATCCTGGGAGAAGTGACTGAATATTACTTATACACCAGGGGTTCACGTAATCTGGCAAATTAGGAAGGATTTACCTAGAAAACGAAGTCACTGATTTCAGACTTAAGTTTATGAAGGCTGGAAGTATTTAGACCATAAATGTGAAAGGGAATATGAAATTCTATTAAAAAAGAGGCCTGGTGAAATACTCAGAATTAAAGGCCAGCAAATGATAAAAACATAGAATGGTTTGAGATGGAAGGGGTCCTAAAAATCATCTAGTTCCAAACCCTGCCATGGTCAGGGATGTCTTCTACTAGTCCAGGCTGCTCAAAGCCCCATCCAACCTGGCCTTGAACACTTCCAGGGAGGGGGCAGCCACAACTCCTCTGGGAAACCTATTCCAGTGTCTCACTGCTCTCTTAAGAAACAATTTCTTCCTTAAGTCTATTCCACATATACTCACTTCCTGTTTGAAACTGTTTCCCATTGTCCTATTGCTACATGCACCCAGGAAAAAGTCCCTCTTCCACTTTTCTATAGGGCCCCTTCAGGTAGTAGAAAGTCTCACTAGAGACTTTTTTTCTCCAGGCTGAACTCTCTCAGCCTGTCTTTACAGGAGAGGTGCTCCAGCCCTCTAATCATCTTCATGGCCCTCCTCTGGACTTGCTCCTACAGCTCCTAAGCTCTTGTGCTATGGGCTCCAAAATCAGAGAAACTTCTCCGTTGGCGGGGGGGGGAGGGGGATGTCTCACAAGAGCAGAGTAGAGGGTTGTGTGCTTTTTAAGCCTCAGAAGGGTGAAATGTTGGCTGGAGAGAGAGAATCAATGCTACTGAAGAGGAGTCAGGCTGTATTTTCCAAGAAATTCTCATTGACATAGTTGTTTGTCTCAGGGTTAACAATGTGAATGAAACAAAACCAAAAGAGGTGTTTCCTTCCCCTAGATACAAATAAGTGTTAAACCTTTAGATGTTTATCTCACTTTACCAAGCAACAGTGACATGTGAGGATTTGAATCAAGAAGAATAATTTTCCAAATTAAGAAAAGGTTTGTATAGACAGAAGACAGAATACTGCACATGAAAACTGGCAAGACCACAGCAGGTAAATGGATTTCTAAGTTTTAAAGACAAATCAGGGGAGAAGTATATAAACTACAGAAAAATGAGCAGAAGCAAATGTTGGTATTTCAGTTTTGCTATGTCACTATCACAGCCTACCCTACTGTCTACTGAGGCACCGTAAAGTCAACACTAATTTATCAGGAGCATTGCCACCTCCCTTACCATCATGTAGTCTTTCCTGAGGTCCCTTTGTTTTTTAGTATGCCAGTACTGAAAGAAGCAGTTCTGCTTATGTTGCCATAGCTCAGGAGAGAGGAGTTGAGAGTAGAAGGTGGAACATTAGGTAAACCCACGTACCTAGATGATGCACAACACTTTTGTACAGTGAAGACTGATTGAAATATTCAGAAGGACTATTTCAAAGAGAATGTATCAGCTCAAAAGTTACCATTCTATATTCACAAGAGGACTGGAATATTACTGAAAACTCTTTGCTAGGCTCCCATCTGATTTCTCACTAAAAAAAATAATAGAAAGGTCAACAACCAACCAACAAAACCCCTAAACAGCTGGATACCTCTAAAGCAGATGCAGAGCAGGTAGGAGGACTATGCAGGAGAAGGCATGTATGAGGCGTGAGGTATGCCTCCAGCATTTGCAATCAAACTGGATTTGTGCAACTCCATTTCTTTGGAGGGCTTCACCAACAAATCAGAAGTAGTCCATTCATGCAGTTAAGCCAAGTAATTAAGCACAGCTTCAGGGGACTCAATAGCTTAATCTTTTACAGTTAGTTCTGTTCCTTTATTGCACTCTCTAGGTGTAGATAGCTAATGTAGTAACTAACAACAACAACAAAAAAATTAAAATGGGAATGACTTACAGGGTTCTTCTATGACTACAAAAGAGTGTTTAGAAAACAGAATCTAAGAACACATTCAAATGTGACATTGCATTTCAACACTCATGTAATTGCATACAGATGGAATATTCCATGTGTTAATGGAGAATTAGTTGCCTTCTTCTATATTAGGAAAATGCACAAGCACCCTCCCATTGTTTCAGTTACCTGTCCTTCACAGCTCAAAATCATACATTAAAAGTGAGAGTAAAAGGCAGTAAGACTCAAAAATGGTGAAAGACTTTTATAAGTTCTTTTAATAAGTCCTCAATTCTCCAGATCGTACTTGAAAATAGCTGTGACAGTTCTAACTCCAGTGAAATGACCAGAGAGCACCTAGGGATAAAGATTGTGCAGAACAAATTTCTTTAAAATTACCTAATAAAACATATGAAGAAAATCCTCACTTCATGAAAATTTATGGAAGATTTTACTAATATTTTACTACAGATATAAAACTAATTCAGTACAAATTAAATTGACTAGAAAAAAAGACAGTAAAGTCTATGGAAGTTTAAGATCAATATAGTAATAAAAACCAGAGTTAGACAAAGAATGATCGTTTTCTATATGAGTGCTCCTGTTGCTGGGCAGAAAATGTTTTTGTTTCATTATTACCTAAATTATAGAGTGCAGCAATCAATTTGATAATGGATAGGGTAGTTTTATTACTTTTAAAGATGGGGTTGCTCTGGTGGTGGGGAGTGGGCAGCAGTGGCTGACTAGGCCAGAGCCTCCTGCAGAGGGCAAGCTTGGGCTGCATTACTGCCTGTGAGCTGAGCTGCGATGCTCTCATTTGAGTGTGTCACATTTCTGCTTCATTTTAGTCCATTTCCTCCAATTACTATTTCAACTTAGCTGAGGAGTTCTTTATTGTAGTCTGAACTGGTCCTGTAAGAACTGGTCCTGAGCCAGTTCTTAATAAGTGGGTAGCATCCAAAAGAGATACAAAATGCAAGCCCTACTAAATCTTAATCCAGACTACAAAAAAAGATGTGGTAGTGAAACACAACTACACAGTAAAAAAAAAACTATACAAACCCTCTTTACTCCAAGCCCCAGGAACTTTTAATATAGTTTTCCATCATATTTTCTGCTTAGAATTGTGTTCCCTTCTAGGAAGACAAGTACCAAAATGCTACAAGGAATCCTTAACAACATGGCATTCCAAGCAAACTCAAGAAATTTTCAGCTTAATTTGCAGCCCCATAAAGACAAAAAATATCCTTAGTTCCCAAACAAGTTTTGGATGGCAGCTCTGTTAATTATTCAGATTTTTTTACCTCTTAAATATACTACACAGTATTTATAGGTGAATGCATGGATACAGAACACAAGTTTTTCAACTGATGTAATAATGAACTAAACTGTGAAGTGTGTTCAATGGAATAACTGAAGAAAAGGGTAATTTCAGAGTCTCTTATGATGTCTTGGCATAAAAGACATTATGTATTTATGAGTCTTCATCAAGATTCACCAGATCTGAAGCCTAAAAATAATTGAAGATATTATTGTTATATTAGTACTCCAGATTTGTCACTCAGCAGTGTTTAATAGAACATCTTAACATTCCTCTGTCATGCTGGGTAACTAGAAATTTCCCCCTAAACAGAGTTCAAAATGCCTGAGCATCCCTGTGTTAACTTGTAACACACTGGAAGACTTCCCACAAAAGTACAACTGTGAGTATCAGAGGTTTATTCTATTTTAGAGAACACACATGGGATTTTATATTTATACTGTACAAACCTCAATTTTACAGAAGTGGGCTAGGGTTCTCATGAGAATACACTCTCTTACAAGATTTGTAGCACACCTGGCTTTTCTAGTAAAAACCCAATTAATATTTAAAAACAAACAATCAGAAACAAGCAACCCTCAAAACACAAACCCAAAGACTTTCTTATGGTATTTGAATAAATCAAGAACTAAAGAGTCTCAGAAAATGGAAAAGCTGTTAAAGGTTACTACAATTTTTGATGACTGAAAGGTTTAGTCTAAGTTTAGAAGAGACATAACTGTGGAAATACAATCTGAGAAATGCACCAAAAAGTATATGGAGATTCATAGCACAGTGCCTGTCTCTTAGTCACCATTAGTCACCATTAGTCTCTTACTCACCCTTTATTCTCTTATTAATGCAGAGCATTGTATCCTGGAATAAGTTGAGAGTTGTTTGTATTTCATCATTCTTTTGAGCAGCAGAGCCTCTTCACATTTTTTTTTTTACTTTATTTTTTAATGTGAGAAGAAGAGGAACTGATACCTCAGAGTAGGTGCAATGTTTTCTACAATGTTGAACTTCAAAGTCCTGCAGCAATTTGATTGGGCTGGCAGAACTGAACATAACATGATACAACCTCATCCTGTGAGAAGGCTGATGGAAAAGCAACAGATTTCTTTCCTGAAGCACAAACTGTGAATTCCCATAGAGAAACAGAGGGGAAATACACCAAACCAAACTTTCCTTCCAGTGCAAATGGAACCAATAAGCATGTCATCAAATAGAGAAATCATGGAATGGTAGGAGTTGGAAGGGACCTCTGGAGATTGTCTAGCCCAACCCCCCTGTAAAAGCAGATTCCCCTCAAGCAGGTTGCACAGGATGTCTTCCAGGAGGTTTTTAAATAGCCCCAGGGAAGAAGACTCCACAACCTCTCTGGGTGGCCTGTTTCAGTGCTCAGTCACTTTCAAAACAAAGAAGTTTCTCCTCATGTTCAGATAGAACTCCCTCTCTTCCAGTTTGTTCCCATTTTCCCTTGTTCTCTCCTGGGCACCACTGAAAAGTCTGGCCCTGTCCTCCTGACACTGCCCTTTAGGTGTTTCTAAGCATTAATAAGATCCCCTATCATTCTTCTCCAGGTCTTTCCTCATAAGATGCTCAAGTCCCCTAATCATTTTCATATCCCACTGTTGAACTCTCTCCATTAATTTCTTGTAGCTCTCGTACTGGGGAATCCCAAACTGAATACAGTACCCCAGATGCAACCTCACTAGGGCAGAGTAGAGAGGGAGGACAACCTCTCATAACTCTCCTGGCCACACACTTCTGGACCCCAGGGTGCTATTGTCCTTTTTGTCCACAAGGGCACATTTCTTTCTCATGGCTAAATTGTTGTCCAACAGGACTCCCAGGTCCTTCTCTGCAGAGCTGCTCCCCAGCAGGTTAACCCCTAACCTGTAGCAGTGCATGGCGTTATTCCTCCCTAGGTACAGGACCTTGCACTTGCCTTTGCTGACTTTCACCAGCTTCTTCTCTGCCCAGATCTCCAACTTTTCCAGGTCTCTCTGAATGGCAGTACAGCCTTCTGGTGCACCAGCCAGTCCTCCTAGCTTTGTATCATCAGGAAACTTGCTGAGAGTGCACTCTGTCCCTTCATCTAGGTCACTGACGAACATGTTGAACAAGACTGGATCCAGTACTGACCCCTGAGGAACACCACAGACTACAGTCTTCCAACCATAGTTTCCACAGTTGATCACAACCCTCTGAGCTCTGCCTTTCAGTCAGCTCTCAATCCACCTCACAATTGTAATACGTAAAATATTGTAATACATGAGAACTATTCTGAAACATCCCATAAATTGACTAGGTTAGTTCTCTCTTATCAAATCTTCCCCTGTAGAACTTGTTTCATCTGTTCTATGAGATGATTAAATATAAATGCAGTGAGCATTTAGGAAAGGTCATTCTTTTTTAACAATTGCTGCCAGCTTATTCTTACCATTTCCTCCTGCCAAAGCCCTTGGACTTCACTTAAGAGAACAAACAGAAAGGGGTCATAATGTCTCCAGAAACAACTAGTTGGAGCACTTGGGAGTTAAGAAAAAGAGTTTCAGTCATCAGTAAGATATTTAGGAAAAAAATGCCATTCCTTATGTGTGTGATCCATCTGTGAGGCTCCTATATAAAACACTTTTATAAAGCTCCCATCCCTGAAACATCTAACTTTTTCTACCATATGAAATCTAATTTTTATACCCTGATCATTCCTATTGCATCAACCCCCACAGACAACATCCAAGTGGAAAGAACAAGGATAAGAGCTCTGTCAGGGCTCAGGTGCCAGCGGTTGTAGTCTCAGAAGCTGTCTTTTGCAACTTCAGCAATAGATACACGGACAGCTTTAAGTTTAGGAATAGACAAACACGGGTTTTGAAGATCTGTGTTTAAGCAGTGGTGACTGAGGTAATCCAATGTCCTCAGGTTTGGGGTTTCCCGGGTGGCTATAACTATAAATGATCATCCAACATTAGCAAAATTTGTCCTGATAAGACAAAGCATTATTCTTCCAAATGTACACAATGCAGCTTGTTACAGTAATTAATGAAATCACTTATTTAAGTGACATTAGAACCTTAATTCACACAATTGCTAAAATCCAGATGGTTCCCTGTGTAACTGGAGTGCCTGTCATAGCACAGTCTGCAGACTGAGATGCCTTGTATTGCTATTCTACCCATATCTTTACTCTTTTTGTTTCTTTCTAGCTTCTACCACCACATCCAAATAGCAGAAAACCAGCAATTCTAATGCCAGCCTTTCTCCTATATTAACACCTCACACTTCCTAAAAATAATATAAGATCCAGTTTAGATCTAAATTGGGACTGGTTTAAGCTGTAGCCTCAAAGCTGAACATTCAAAACTTAAATCATCACCTTCTTTTGCTTTGTCTCATCTGGTTGTAAGAGTTTTCTTAGGATATTACTCTGCTTTAGACCCCTGTATCTTGCCATCTTATCAGGTTTATTAAATTAAACTACATTTACTGATTTATAATTCTATCCCTTTAATCTTAAAAAAATATTTCTCTGTAGCTTTCCTTTGATATCTATCAAAAGATGTGGTTATTTCACTTTAAAAATGGAACAGTGAAATGGATGGCAAGAGCAGGAAGACATAACCATTGTCACTCTATTCTAAGATGAGGGCAAACCTTTCTGGTTATTAAGTCAGAGAAAAAGAATAGCTGTTAGAGAGTTTAAATTAAAAAAAAAAAAATCTACTTGAATGAATTCCAGTGAAGATAAGAGAAGTACAAGTGATATTTTCCATTATAAACCTTGTAATAACTGAAAATTGATTAGTGTTTGAAGACTGATGGATAACTACAAAGCATTGCTATTATAAAGCAGAATGCAATTTTTGATACCATGCAACTACTTCAAGATGTCTAATTTTTTCCTCTTTTACAATATTCACAGAAGAAATAAAGAGATATCTGTCATTCACAAGAAATGAATCTAGTTCAGAGAATGGTATTGTTAGTCATGTCAAGTTTTAATAGAAATAGTGAAATAATGATTTGGAAATAGAGGGAACAAGGATCAGAAGGAATGGTTCACACATGCATGCACAGGAGGTCTCTATCTGCTTAGAATCTCAATTACTTAGGTCAGGCAAAGGGAGTTCAGCTGCAAACATGAAGCACAATAGGAATGTATTCAGTGACACATGGGAGAAAAAGCCCATATAGGTAAACCAGAATTCAGTCATGGCATCCTGAGCAGATATATTTTGTTTCATTTTAAAGTTTTTTTAACTAGCTGGCATTTAAGAATTTAGAGAGCGGTATCTAGAAACTGGGCTGTGGGAACGATGTGCTGCTTTGAAGGATAAGGCAGAAAACATGTGTGATCTCAAATTATCTTTCACTAAACAATGAATAAAATGTTACATTAGAATAATACTATTTAAAATCCAATTTTGAACTGAAGGCAGTTCCATTTAGAGGAACATTCTTTTTCTGATTATGGTGTTTTAACAAAGCCAGCACAATTTAGGATGGTAGTTGGACTATTTCATTATAATTTGATATTACAAATATGGTTAATTTCTTTCTACTTTTAATTTTCCCAAAGAAACACATTTCAAAATAATTTAATTCTCTTTCTATGTTGAATTGTTAGATTGTAATTGTAGATCTTTTTCTAGGCATCTATCAGGCTTCAGATAGGTACAAAGATAGATAGGTAGGTAGAAAGACAAACAGATAAATATGTTTCTGACACACAATGTGATGAAAGTGAGCATGCGAAGTCCTCAAAAGAATCAAAATGTGGCAGGATGGTGTGCTGTACCTGTTGATATTATGTAAGGATGTCTAGTGGCAACACAGATGCCTCTTCTAGGAACACCATCTTCCGCTCAGACTTTCAGTTAGACTTTTCCCTAGTGCTGAAAAAAAATCAATGATTTATTTAAATTTATGTTTCCTGGAAGGAAATGAGCAAAATAATTCAAGAAGAAAAGTAAATTACCAATGATTTCTAACTGATTTTTTTTTTTCTAAAGCTCTCAGTAATAAATGTGGACTTGACAGATTTCCAATGGAACAGCAATAATTCTGAGAAGGACAGAGGAGAATTTTGCTGAGTTGTGTACAGTTACCATTGATAACTCTCTTTTAGGTGGAATATGGCACGACTGGGAGAGCTTGCACCTTCCAAATGAGGCAATGAAGGGTGAGTGTACTGTACTTTTACAGTCTGATAAAGAGCTCAGAGTGTATGAATGGAGTGGAGAAAGTGAAGTGGTGTCTATTGAATCTTCTTGTTATATATTTCATTTAGGCAACATAACAGAAAAGGTTCAAAATTCAAACTTAAGAAAAACAAGCTGCTAGTAGGTAGGTTGAAATCTTGTTCTGTTGACTACTAGCATTAGTTGAAGGTGGTTGTGTTACTGCAAGCTTTCCTCCACAGTCTTCATTAGCAATTTTCTTTTCTGATTCCTTATTTGCTGTTTAGCTCCCAGCTTTATCAGCCTCAGCAGTATGGTTCTGAAGATCTAGCAGAACTGAAGAAGAAGAGGAAGGGAAGCTTGTTTACCTTGGAAAATAACATTACAGCTTTGTCAGGTAATAGGTCTAAATTACTTAGCATTTAATATCTGACAAATTGAGGTAACATCTGAAGATTGTCCAGTTTTCTGGGGATGCATAGGGGAGTTTTACCTCTCTGACCCTTTTTTTATGCCTGCCTCAGCATTTCAGGGAAATGTGAAGAATAGGAACTTGGATAGGAACTTCATGAAAAGTACCTATTTGGTAGTCACCCAGCTCATTTATTCTCCACTCCACTCAGTAGTGGCAGTGGAAGGATTCTACCTGTCCTATCAGCAAAATAATATTAAAAACCACTTTAAAGGCATCTGTGGAGTTCTCTTTATATGACTTGAATATCCTTTAAAAAAATTCATTATGTTCTTTCCCACAGTGGTGTCTAAATCCACATGAAATGCCTAAAGAGTGCTTTCCAGAGTTCCTGCCCATATGATATGACAATATTACAATATAAATGTAATTAGTCTTGTGGTAGTGATCCAGGAAAAAAATATTCTTCCTTGTAGTTTATTTTTCACACCTCATGTCTTGGTATGCAGTATGATACTATACATCTTATTCAAAGACATCATTAATTTTCATTGGTACCTATTTGCACTAAAATCATGGAATCATAGAATGGTTTGAGTTGAAAGGGACTTAAAGGTCCCTTAAGAGTCATCTAGTTCCAACTTCCCTGACATGGGCAGGGACACCTCCCACTAGATCAGTTAACTCAAAGCCCCATCAAGCCTGGCTTTGAACACTTCAAGGAATTGGAACAGACACAGCTCCCCTGGACAACCTGTTCCAGTGTCTTACCATCCTCACATAAATTATCTTCCTAATAGATACTCTAAATATGCCCTTTTTCAGCTTGAAAACATTCCCCCTTGCCTGCCGCTACGTGCTCTTGTAAAGTTGCTCTCCATTTTTACTGTAGGCCCTTCAGTCTCCCAGGAGCCTTCTCTTCTCAGAGCTGAACAACCCCAACTCTCTCAGCCTGTCCTCCTAGGAGAGGTGCTTCAGCCCTCTGATCATCTTCAAGGCCCTCCTCTGGATGTGCTCCAACAGCTCCATGTCCTTCCTGTGCTGGGGGCTCCATAACTGGGCACAGTGCTCCAGGTGAGGCATATGCTAGTAGTTCCATGGAGTGAAAAGTGAGATTCAGAAGAGTCTCACATTTCTGGGGAGGATGAAGAAGAGGGAGCCAGGTTTTTCTCGGTGGAGTCCAGGAACAGTATGGGAGGTAATGGGCACAAATTAAAACTTGTGAATCTTCATCTGAACATGCCAAAAGCTTTCTTTACTGTGAAGGTGATCAGATGCTGAAACAGGTTGCTCAGACAGGTTTTGCTTTCTCTGTCTGTGGAACTACTCACAGTCTGTCTGAACACACTCCTAGGCAAGCTGTTTTAGGTGGCAAGCATAGGAGATGAACTAAAAGATTTTAAGGAGTGCCTACCAACCTCAGTGTTCCTATGATTCTGTGATAAGAAAAAAACCACAAACCAAACATGAGTTGTCAGAGGCTGAAATATTTTCTTTTCATCAAAAATCTTTCCCTTGTCTCTGCAAGTTCAGAATGCTTGTACATTTGTGAAACACGGTGATGAGGGACACTACTCTCTTGGCCATCCCACAATGAAAAAGGCATCACAAGAATGACAGATATAGCACTAAATCATGGTGAAAGGTTGATGATGGATCCTTCATACCTACACACGAAGTTTTTTTCCTATTAGTAGTGTACAGGTCTTTCCAAAGTGTAAACCCTAAAGTTCCTGCTCAGGAGCTGAACAGTTTAAGACACTAGTAGCCTATATTTGTAATGTTAACTGTATTAGTTAATTAGCCTATATTGTAATATTAGCTTACCATTCCTCCAGACTTTATGGAGTCAAATATGCCCCAGTACTCCAACAAGTTTGGCATTCACCTTGGCACTTCCCCATTTCCCACTTACTGCTAAAATAATGGGCTAGCCTTCAGACTGAAAGCCTAGCACACTAATTTTTCTTCTCTCAGCTTTGCTACAGAGATTCTTGCTTCCAGAAGGTATCTTAAACTGGCACAGCAACATCAGAGCTCATTTGCTAGATTGTTTTTTTCAAAGGCAAGGAAAACAAAGATCCCAATTGACATCCAGTCCTTTGGAAAAATGCCATCCAGGACTCTTGGGATTTCTTGTGATCTGTGGGGTAAATGGTACAGTTTATCTGAAAATGGTTATGAAGGTATTTGTTCCAAATGTCTCATTGTACACATAAGCTGCATATTTTACATATGGAAAACAAGGCCACCATGAATCCCAAACACTTTATTCAGAGTTCAAATTATTTTGAAAAAATGATGGAATAACCTGTGACCCTAGTGAATAAAATAGTCTTGGGGAAGGAGAGTTATGAATGTAGAAATTAATGCTCTATTACAGATGGCTATTGAAAACACCATCAGACTTTTCAGAATCTGTTGCAGATGAAGAAAGCAATAAATTCTCAGCTGAATGTGATTTTTACAGATACCACAATTCACAGGTAGCATTAAAGGCTGGTAAATAATTAAGCTGGCAATCTAGACAACCTCTAAATACATTTGAAAATACAAAATTTATATATTAAAATGTACAGCTTATTTAATTTTTCATCATGCATCTTCAAAAATAACAGTAATAGTTATAACACGATCTTAGAAGGAATAAAAATGACTTGTAATTACTTATGGGAAAAAACTGTAACTCACTCATTAATTCTGAAGTCTTGCTGTAATAAATTGAATTACATAACAGACATCGTTTCAGTCTTGCATGGGTTAGTTTCTGGAAGTGTGATGTAATCTATCTTTTAAAGTCTTTTTTAATATAAAAGGAAGTTCTTAGGAGTGTAATGATTTTATATCAGAATGGAGCAAGAGTGTCTCCTCTCCAGAAGTCTACTTTGAACAGAAGCCACCCAGAAACTTCATTGGGAACATTAACCTTTACATAATGCATAGAATTGTCCTATTCTGTATCATAAAAATACATTTCTTCTGGTTTCTAAATGTTGATCCCTTCATTTCTGAAGTCATTAGTGTTGATCGATCGTTCATATTGTTTAGCCTTACCTGAAGCTTAATTGTAGAGAGAAAGCCCACTTAGCCTTATTAATGCTGTTTATATTCCCATCTTAATTACTCCAGCATCATTCCAGAGTAACTCCTTCAAGATGAATGCATCACTTCGCCTCTCAGTTGATGTAAATGTATCTGAAGTCAAGGGTCCTGATTTGAAACGTTCATCAAGATTTAATCTCCCTCCAGGGTAAAAATAAATTTCTATGGAATTTAATTCCAGCACCGGTGGGCATTACACTTTAAGTTTTATTTAGGCAGTATGTTTGATCTAAAGTACTAGGAAATGATAAAGGACACCATAGAGAGAAACAGAACCAGTAAGCAAAGAAGAAAGTAGGAGCAACTTATCAAGTGCTTGCATAGAAAGAAGCCAAAGAACCACCAGGTGGTCATAAAAAACTGTGCTAAAGGTTTTCAGCACTGTGCTAAAACAAAGTGCTAAAACAAGGCAGAGAGAAAAATGGAAAATAAAAGTGCAAGATGAGTTTAGGGGAACCACTGGGCAGACATTCCTCCTGGGAAAAGATCCCTTTGTGGAGAGCAGTGCTTCTCATAGTGTAACAAATAAGAACATTCGTCAGATAATTTCATTTATTCTGCACTGTCTTTGGTTAATAAAAGGCAAATCTGCCATTGCCATAGAGAAACAATTGTCATGTTCAGGAGGAAAATTTGTAAAGTGAATGTTTGCGTCTTAAATACTGTGTTTGCATGAAGACACGAGCACAAAATACTGACAAGGCAAGAAAAGTGCTGAATTTCTTAGCATACTAGAGCAAGAGAATCTGCCATTCTACATTACCATACCTGCAAGTTATCAGCTGCAACTATCAGGGAGAAGTTGTCAATCAGCTCTATTGCAAGGATGAAAGAGTAGATGGTACAGTTTAATTTTATTATGGAAATTGATTTGCATCTTTTATATGTCTTGATTGAAATCTTTCCAGGTAATGGCATTGAAGAATACTCATAAAACTGCCATGACTGTGGTAATAACTATTATTATGATCGAATTTAATAATAAAAAACCTGCCTGTAAGATGGGCAATATGAATAATTCATGTACAGTGTTGCTTAAAATGTGATAGAGAGAAAAAAGACTTGTAGGAAAATTCTTAATGTATCCAGACAGGGATGATAATTGGTTTTTGCAACTAAATGAGTACTTCATGTACAAGACAGCACTAACAAGGCAGGAGAAGAAATTTACACATTGGGGAGACAATTTCATTTACCTGGTTACAGCAGGATAAGTGGAATAAACGGTTTTCCTTAAAGGAATTGACAGAAAATGCATATCCTGATAATAATTAGTTTTGTTTACAACTCGAGAACAGCACAATAGGAGACAAAAAAGAATTTTTTCTTATGTATTAACATATGTACCATGTGCTTAGGTAGGCCTTACTTGTGGTATTAATAAAATACCTGCAAATACATCTCTTCCAACACTGTCATTTAGTTGCAAGCATAAACAAGAGTCCAGCAAATGGAGAATTGTTTCACTGTTGCACTTTATTTAATTTTGCTTGATTTCTTTCAAGTATAAAGCGTCAGATAAGCTTGTACTTCCTGCTTTTATTGCCTACCATCTGGTGGAAAAAGCATGCAACAACATAAAAAGGGACAAAGACAATATTTTAGTGACAGGTACTAAAGTTACATTAGGTAATAGTTCATCAACGATGTCAACTTCAGGAGCAGAAAGCCATGATCATCTCTCTACCCTAACCCAAAGTCACTAGTTAGGTTTGATAGTTGTCACCTCACTTGTAGATATGACCAGTAGAATTTCTTACATGTAAGTATCTGTGAGATCTCTCTAAAGCAGAAGAAGCTTGAGAAGAAGCTAAACTAACAAACAGCAATCTACACCCACTAGTTTTAGCAGCTAAAGGTAAGTCATTATTATCTGTTTGCCCTGGTTTCTTCAATATCGGACATACGTCAGGATGACCTACAAAACACAAGAAAACAAATCAAAACTTCATATAAAATGATCAGAAAATTTGTGAGAGAAAATACTTCTGTGCCAAGATTTACTTAACTCTAGTCAACATAGCCTTTTCATAATACTTTGATTTTGTCCTCCCTTATGTTCATGGGTAGGAACTTCAGCATTTGATTGTCAAATAAATGGCCCATTCCTTCCTCTTCTGAGAGCTAGACATACATATGAAAATACAGAAAGCTAAAAATACTTGTACATAGCAGTGTGGAAGGAAATCTCTCTGGAGTACATCCCCTTCTCAAATTATAAAAACAAAGAGAACTAAATTTTCCCTCTCCAAAATGATAAGAAAAGCAAATAGCAGTAACATACTAAAATCATTTAAATAGCCTAAAAAAACCCCTTGGGAACAGGAGTTAGTCAAAATCCCTGTTGATGCAATGTGCTTTACCCATTTCTAATTCTCTCTTACTTGAACCTGAGATCAATCTTTTTTGTTCTGGCTTGCCACCAGAGCCTCAGATCAATATTGATAAAACAAAATGACAATAAAGAAGGCTTTGAAAGCTACTAAGGAGCATTGTACAGGGAAAAAAAAAACAAAACAAAACACACAAAACCCCAAACAAAGCCAAAACAACAAAGCAAACCAAAATTATATTCCTTTGTTGTAACTATGGCCTGTGCCTCTGTGTGTTTGTTTATGGCAGATTACTTGCTATAGAGATTAGATTTAAAAGGAGTTAGGCTTGAGAATCTACACAACAGTCTAGCTAAGAGACATCACAACTACTAAAATACAGTAGTCTGGTTAATATCTCTATGTTTGCTTTGCCAAGATTGATATCTGGAAATTGTTAAGCCCCTAGAACCTCTTTATCAGCCCAAAAATCTGCCCCACAAGGCAATTTCCAGGATGATTCAGAAAAAAGGTCAGAGCTTGAAAACTGAAAACTGGTTCCCAAGAATCCCAGAGGGACTGAAGGGATTGTATTCCAGAGCCCATGGGAGAGATTGAAACATGTAACTGATAGCTGAAAATACTCACTGGTGTTTTCCTGGCTCTTGAGAGAGGGTTGTGGGATGGAGAGCTGAGAGGAGAGGTGGCAGCATAGGACTGGCTAGGAGAACAGTCACTGTCACTGCCAAACATGCAGGAGGTAAAGATTTGTACTAGCACTCCAGGACAGCACCCCCCAGAGAACAAAAAGCATATTCCACATTGCTGTCATAGTGAGAGCTCCCTATGTACTTGGTTTCAAACGAGCAAGTTGCGGTAGAGATAGCCAGAGCAACAAGTAGCCCACTGCAGGTCTCCACATGTGAACAACATTGCACCAAGCCTCTCCCACTCGAACAACCCCACCTTCTAACTCACACCTTCAGGGGTTTCTGAAAAGTAATGACTTCACCATGGGAAGTGTACAAGTACTGTTGAGCACATCAGGGTTTGTGTGTGAATGCTGTGGTTTATTTATGAACAGACATATACAGACTAAAAAGTGTCTCATGCCACTAAACAGTAGTAAACCTGATCAGCAGACGAAGTTACCAAACTGAATAATTTTATTAGGTGGCTCATGTGGGCTTAACACAATTATTTTAAGTAGATAGACTGCCTTAACTAAAATCAGCATCACTTGACAAAAGATATATTTGGTGTTTGTTGCCCTTTTCTCTGGGTTCAAAGTCCAAACCTGTTTCCAGAATGAAAATCTCTAGTATGAAAACAATAAACTTACTCAGGATCAGGTATTGAATGTTCTGTCACTGAAATACAAAAGTGGTAGTAACATTAATGAGTGAGGTGGGCATTCACAGAAAGCTTTACAGATGTGCTCGAAGTGTTTGAACATGTTCTTGCAAGGTTAAAATGTAAGCAATCTGACTGATCCAAATCACTTCTGACTTTTCTGTAGCTGAAAGACAAATTTTTAAACACATTCTTGAAAGCAGTATTTCTTAAAACGTTTATAGAACTCTAGTTTGAAGTCTGACTTCAGAATCTTTCCCTCCTTTGCCATTTCTAAGCCTAACTATGAATAAGACAATCCACCTTTCTGGATCGCAGATAGAATCTGGATATTTTGTTTATTTTGCTGTAAAATTCTTTTAACCTTTTTAAATTAAATTGGAAAAATCAATATCAGAAAAGGACAAAGTGACATATAAAAAGAGTATAGGAAAAGCTGTTTCACTTCATTAACACAATATCCAGAATTGCTACCAGTGCCTGTAACTGAGTTGTAGAGAAACTGTAAGTTTTAGAAGTAAAAGCAGCATGGTTGTGTGCTAAATACACAGACCAAAACACTTCAGAGATAACATAGAAAAGAGGAAAACAAGCTCCTTGTCTTCTCACTGGGTAAACTGAACAGCCCTTAGTCTCCACAACTCCAGCTTTCAAACAGTTGTGTATTAGCTCATTCTCTGGGATGGGAACACATGCACACTAAGAAACAAACCAAACCACCAACAAGAAAATACATCTGGCCTGATCTGCAGTTGTAATAGATCATATACATTCAGTGGAGGTTCTACTCTCCACAGAGGGCTCTTATTTATATGAGCTCTAATATTTAATATTATATTGAGACCATCAAATGTTACCAGAAAAATGTCATAGCTGAAAAAAAAATCCATTTACCTAATTTGATCATTATGATGAACAGCAAAATAACATATTTTATGTTTTCTTAAAAAAAAATTTAAAAATGTTATAGCAATAAACATTTAGTCTGGCTAATGCAGGGGTTTTTTTTATACAAAAGTACTCTGGAGGAAGACAAGGTTTTAATGAAATTTGCCAATACAGAATATTTCCCCTGACAATAACAAGAGTAGGACTAGGCCAATGGGAGCCACTCAGGATGGCTGGGTTACCTTTCAAGGTAAGCAATTATATATATCTTTGATAGTAAGTGAAGTTTATATGAATTAGGCATGTAATTTTAAGAACAGAATTTGTGCAGCTGATTTTGCAGATTCCATAAATATTTCAGAATGCAAGGGGAGACATTTGAGGAAAACAGACATTCTTTGGTCTCTCTACTGACTTTACATGCTTTGTTAGTAGAAAACACGGAAATGTGATCCAGATATCCATAAACTGTTGAGTCCATTTTCACTGAGAAGAATTGCTTGTATTACTTGTGAATTCACAACACATTTAGGATTAATGTGCCTTTTTTTACAAGAAGGACATACCTGTTGCATTTTAGGACTGAGAGTGACCCTGTCTTCCGACATACACTTTAAAGTATGTTTTCCTTACAAATTAAATCTGACTCCCATGAGAAATGGGAAGGATGGTGCTTATTGGGAAGCTAAAATGGGTTGTGAGCACTAGGGGGAAAAACTTACAGGTTGTGAGGTTTTCTTTGTCATGCCATGTCATGTTTTCTGTAGCAGGGTGGCAAAAAGTTGTGGGCTGTCACCGTGTCTAATTTCAAAGGTCTACAGATGAAATTCAGTATATTTTCCAGTCCCTCGTTCTTAACTTTCAAACTTTTTTAATGTTTTAGAGAAGGGCAAGATGTTCTTTACAGAAGAAAAAGACATGGATGTCAACTCAGAATGTATGATGCATGACAGTTTTTCTTTGGCAATGGGTTAATGATCTCATTTCATACCTCTGGATATCTCCCACACTGAAAGTTACTAGACACAGCTTCACAGCTTCAGGCTGGGGGAAAGAAAAAAAGAAAAAAAAAAGTGAATCTTTTGCCATTCAGAATGTTAATTTCTTCTATTTGTACTGCGGACAAATACATAGCAGATGAATGCAATATGGAAAGAGAGACCATGATTTAGTAATTTGGAAATTCATCAAGATGGGAGAGAGATCCCAACACTAGTCCCTGAGTTTAAAAGAAGAAGTTTGATTCTTAGCTGTTAAGGGAAGGGGCATTGGAGAAGGAATATGGAACTGGGGAGGGGTGAAAGAACTGTGAAGAATCCAGAGGATCTTATCCTCACCCCAGCTGTGGTGAAAGAAAAACAAACACTACAGAAATTTTTAACATATCTCACAAAGTTGTTTTTTCATCAGACAAATTTTTAGTTATGAGATGACTGACCATACAGATCGTAATAGCAAACAAGATGAGCACTGTAATACATCACAATTGGATGGATCACTAGCTAAAAAGGATAGAGAATGAAATCTCTTCAGGTCAAAAAGAACAGGTCCGTATTACTCATTCTGAAAAAATCCTTCCTCAGAGTCATCAGCTGCAGAACTCTCTTCTGAATGCCAATCAAAATGAGTTTAAGCTACTTGAGAACACATATAAAACACAAGTGGTCTGCTTTGAAGTGTCAGTGCCTTAGATTTAATATGCTAATAATTTATGCATAAAACAGGTTGTGTTGAAAGAAAAATCCAATATTGTCAGTTTCCATGACAACCAGTGTGCTAGCAGATTACATTGTCTCACATCAGATGGTTGCCAAGGTTGTGACCTATTTCTTAGTTTTAAGCATTTTGTTTGAAGAATTTGAAAATGATACCTTGTAACATAAATGATCTGATATTGCACGTGGTTAGGATAGTCTTTAAATATAAAAGAATCTCGCATGCTGGTTTAAGGACTAGGCTTAGAGACTGAAAAGGATGTATAATGAAATAATGCCAGAAGAGAGGGAAGACTTGGTCAGTTGAGTGAATAGACATTGGACTGGTATCTGACATTTCAGGATGTAGTCAGTGGTTAGGCACAACCTGAACCAGTAGACAGCAGCTACCTGAAGATCATTACCATTTTTTGGTTGTGCCTGTGAAATGCATCTCTGATTGTCCCTAAGGCAGTTGTTTTTAACATAAAACCTACCAGTGATATTTCCATTAAGGGAAATAAGCAATGTAATCAGCACTGAATGGTGCTCCCACTATCAACAAAGAAATCAAGGAGAGGGAGAACCCAGGCATTAAATAATCCCCTCAAGCACTATGATAGTCCGCCCCAGGCACACCAGGAAGGCTGCCAGAGCTAATGTCCACATTTCTTCCTCCTGTGCAGAAAAAGAGATACTTCTTGTAACTTCTTGTAAAAACCTAATAGTTGGTATCAACCTCTTTCTGACCTCAAGTGAAATATTCTCCAGGCAGCCAAACTAAATGATCAAAATTTCTGAAGATATTTTTCAAAAATGAGTGAGTAGGAGATCAATTATTTTAGAAGTTTTGAGCCAGGGTACGAAATAAATCAACTGCTCTTGCAGTTAAGTGAAAAGGAGTGCTTTTAAACACGATTATCCTAGTGCACTGCATGATGTCAAAATGTTCTGGATTCTTCACTGAACAAAGTTCAGTACAATGTGAGAAAAATTCTAACTCTGATTAGTCACGTTTTTTTTTGGGGGGGGGTTGTTTGGTTTTTGTTTGTTTGGTTGGGTGGGTTTTTTTTCTATGCCCAAGGAAGGTATCAGGTTGTCATTCTTGAATAAATCCCCTGCAGGGGACTGACTGGGGCTGTAGGTAACAAACAAATGGTTCTCCACTATTTGCTCATTTTACACTGTCTCATTGTAAAACAATCCAGGCAGATAACAGTTTTGTCACCAGGACTGTTAGACGACATTTTCTTGTTTAGCAAATGATTAGTTCTTTATTTTTTCTCCCATTCAGCTCTCAGCCTGGAAAACAATCACTGTCAATCATGATAGTGAGATCAATGCCATAACTTCCAGTCCATGCTACTGAAACCCTGCTTTCTATGGTCCATAGGACAAATAGTCCTGCTGCTTGTTTAATCATGTTGGTCTGGCCAAATCAGTTTAGATAAAATGGAAAACAGCTCAAGGCTCTTTTTTGTTTTGTTTTGGTTTGGTTTTGTTTGTTTGTTTGTTTGGGTTTTTTTGTTGTTAAAACTCAGTCCAATGGCTACCAAGTGTTAGAATTACAATGACTGCAGCAAAATTGTATAACCTCAATAATCCACTGGAATTTGACTTCAGTTATAATGATATGATTAGAAGAACACAAACAATCACAACTTATCTCTTTTCACATAAAAAACCCTCCTTTTTCTTTTCCTTCCCTTCCCTTCTCTTACCCTTCACTTTCCCCTTCCCTTTTCCCTTCCCTTTCCCCCTTTCCTCACTCCCCTCTTAGAAGTTGTTCCATCATGGAATTTTAGACTCTTCAAGTTTGTTAGGCTGGATTTTTTTTATAAGAGATGGAAAAATTATACCAAATGAAGCCCTGTGAAATCTGTTTCATTATGTTCTATTTTTCCTTCCAGTTGTTATTCTTTAACCTATTTTATTTATGGCACACACATTTATAACTGGGCTTTATTGGGAGGTGACTTAAATCTAATGAATAAATATGATAACGAATGTTCCTGCTTTCTTCTGCCCCAGGCTGGTCAGCTAGTCCAAACAAAAAGATTTATACAGAAAAACTGCTGGCATTGATTTGAGTGATTTCTTAGCTGACTGGTTTATACAGAAGTGTATTTCATGTAAATACTTATCATTTAAATTCAGAAAATTCTTATTCCTGTAGATCACTCTACTTGAATTGTGTCAAAATATACCTGTTGTTAGGGGGTTTTGTAGAAAAAAATAAAGGATTGTCTTGCTAAGAAATCAGGAAAAACTTCATCTGGAGTACATCCCCCTTTACTGGTATTGTAACTTCTTTAGCACATTCATTGGCACACTTGAAAGAAGTTCAAGTATGGCATTAATGGAAGAGAGAAAGTGAAAAACTGGGAGAAGAGTGTGTTTAGCAGCATAGAAGTAGCACGGCCATTTTATTTCTACTTACCGCTAGCTATGTAGCAACATGCTGGGTAAAATAGAAATGTTTCTAGGGAGACATAGCTGGGCCTAGAAACCAGTATCTATGATTTTTTGTCACTCTGTAGAATAATTTCAGCTGCTCACTGTGACTCAGCCAACATACACTGGAAAAGGGCTCTCAGCAGGAGATAGAAGGAAGCAGACAAGCATAAAAAAAGACAAATATAATACCTAGATCTTTTAACCGCTGAACACTTGGGATAGTACTTTGATGACACATGAACACTTCTGTGGTGTGTGGATCAGAAAAGATGGAATAGTACATTTTTTTTGCTGCTTCTCAGGGATAAATGGCAGATGAAGACAAGACACTGCTGTTTTCCCTCCTGCTGTTACAAGTAGTGACATCTACTTGGCCCTACTCAAGAGTATTTAATTCCAGTGGCCTGGTCTGAAGAAGCAGTGCTTTGAAAATTCCTCCCTTGACTGTCAACCTGGCTACGGGATGCTAGGAGCCAATTGGGACTGGCAGGATGCCCCAGACATAAAGCCCACAAATATATTTTTCTCCTTTGGTTAGAGTTCGTTGAATGCTGGCAGAGAAATCCAGAGTCCAGGCTTAGTGATGCCAGTAGAGGGCCTCCCCTCTCCTAAAAATTGTGCTCTCCAATATGCTTTGGAAGACATTAGTACCTTGGTGATTCTTTATCCCGTCACTTGTATTTGGCATGGTGAGCCTACCTTCAGAAATTCCTAGTTGAAAGACTGTATGTAATTTTTTTAATGTCAAACTACACATCTATTTTGAAATTTTACCTGCATTACCCATTTTTCTATTTCTACTTTCCCTTGATTTTCTAGCACTAGCTGGGAGTAAATGTGATGTGCTAATTTAAACTCCTGTCTATTCTCTTATGCAGCAAATATGCCCTGAGTTATTAATTTGTGATGATGTGAAAAGCAAAGGCAGGTTGGGGACGAAAAGATATACTGTGTATGCATACTTCTTCTGCTCTACAATGTATTACCCAAACAGCTATGTCAGTGAAGACTGTGAAAAATCACCTATTCTTTGCCAAAATAGCTAGACCAGCCAAAAACCCTATGTGGACACAGCTATGCTGACAGAAGAGAGTATTATGGGCTGACCTCTGGGTGCTTGGAGAAGTTACACGACTATGCAGGCAGCAAAACTCCTTCTGCCAACATACTCTACCTCTATGGGAAGGGATCCTGCTGCCACAGTGAAGCCAGCATGGATATATTAGCTTAGTTATATCAGCAATATAAATTCTGCATCTTGTGCAGAGGACGAGGGGATTTAATCATGGTAGAAAAGAGGAGTGCCTATCTTAAGCCACTGTTTATACTCGCTTATCAGTAGTCAAAATTTGCCTGTAACAACCACATAATATTTCTAAAATGTAAATTTTTGTTTCTGGTGTCATATCTTATTTTTTTGTTTGGTTGGATTTGGTTTCCATCTTTCTCCCTGGAGAATCTCTAGGGCTCCAGTATCTAACATTATGAGCTTGTTTTCTAGGTTAGTAGTTTAATTTTTTTAATATCATTTAGAATATATCACACTCACTGATTACATTGTAAAGTTTTCAGTTTTCCTCACAGTTCCTTGTATTTATGAAATATTTAGAAATATTTTCCGTCACACCATTCTAGCACCATGTTACATTATGAAAATACATTCGTATATGCCTTTTAAAAATGGCTTTCAATATAGCAGCAGATAGAAGGGAAGTACTAGGGAAACTGGCATTGTGCTGAACTTAAATAATTTGTAAATTATTAAGAAAAGAGACTCTGAATACTTTTCTGCTGCTATGAGGATAAAGTGAAAAACTGGCAATCAGTAGGGGCTTGGATAGAGCAAGCAAATTACTCTTTCTCCATAATCTTATAGAAATCATTTCACATTACTCAACCTTTTCCATGGGTGTTTTGTTATTGTTGTTTGCTTTTTTTTTTCTCAAACTGATTTGTTAAATAATGCCACAAAATCCTAGTCGACACAAACTTTTTTTTGCTAGCCAGGGAAATTTTCCCAACACTTCTATCATCATTGTCTTTTCTTAAACCGGTAGTAACAGACATATTTACTGCACCTTCAACTCTCACAGCAAGACTGATGTCCTCCCTAGTGGTGATGACACAGTAAGAAATCCATGTGCAATTCTCTCTTTCATGTTTATACACAAATCAATAAATTAAAATATGGAAGGGGTCAGTGTCTCTTCTGATAATATCAGCCTGGGACTGTGAATAGAACTAAGCTTGTTCACTTTCAAGATAACAGTGTGTGAGCTGAGCTTAGCTATTATAGGTGCAAGTTCAGTGGCCATGGGAAATCATCTCATGGAATGTTACTATAATGGCTGGTCTCAAACCAGGAGAACCAGACAATCCTGATTTCCTGTGGTGTCACAGACACAGTGAATCCAAAACCGTGATTTAGGTGCTTGCCTTACCACAGGCTTCTTGTGTGACTCGGACAAAAAATGTAGGTCTAAATTTTTAAACTATCTAAAATGTGTGCAGTTTTCAGTGAGATCTTGGCACTTAAGTAGGGGTTCACTGTCTTACCTTTGCTTTGTCTCATTTTGTCTATGTCTAAGTTTCTTATCAGGAAAATAGATAGCAGTGTCTAGCTGAAAATGTTCACTGAAGATTGCAAAGCACCACTGTCACAAAGCCTGGATAAGCTTGGAAGACAGATGAAAGGACAATGACAGCTTTCTTTTACTAGTATTGGTCAAAGATAAGCCACTGGTCACAGAGGCAGGAAAGATTTTTCCGAGCATCCCCACACATATGTTTCATTCCCTCAGTCTGGCTCCTGTCTTAATTTATGGGATCTGAGAAAATCCTGTTCACTTGCTTCTCCAGTGGGGAATGTGCTGGTAAGGCTGTGAGAAGATTCTTGTACTTGGAGGTTAGTGTCCTTTGCCTTAATAATAAAGATGACAAAACCAGGTGTAACAGGAGGCTTAATACTATTGGAACAAATCAAGCCACGTTTATTATAACAAACGAGGTTGCTGAGATCCTTTGATATATCCATAGCATCCTGCAGATGTCTCACTTCAGTCAATTAATCAGCTGTTTCCCAGAGCATGGTAATTGTTTATGCAATCCACTTTGATATGTTTTATAGCATTTTGTTTAATCTTCCCCAACTTTTCATCCCCTGGCAAAGAGCTTTATGGTAACATAAACTGTAATTGTGCAGTAAAGAAAATCACCTAATGTTACAGTCTACAACTGCTTTATCACCCTCATCCAAACATGCATAACCTACACTCAAACAACTAAATATGGCTGGTGAGGCTGGACAGTATGTTGCTTTAATAGCATGTAAACACAATGAATTGACAAAAAACTTTAACCTCTATCAGGAGACAGTCAGAACCGTCTAGGGGATTTTTACATTTCTCAGTCAATGACAAGAAAGGGAATATATTGCCATTACAGCTGGCAGATCTTTTTCTGCATGAAAAAGATTTCTTAAATACAAAAAGGAAGATAAAACCCTTCTACAGCCCCCTTTCTCTACCTGGACAAGCTTTTTTTTCTAAATTGTCAACATTCTAAAAAAAAGTTCAAATGTTTAAATTAAAAATAATTTGTTTGTTATATTTTCATATTTTATTTAATAGAAAACAGAAATTAAAAAGAATATAAATGAGAATTTGTAAAAAATATAAACAGAATATTAAAATTAGCTCAAAATATTTTGCTACCTCTTTCTTTGAAAATGTAAAATCAAAAAAGTTGATCAGCAACTGAAACTCCTTTCAGCATTTCTTTATGTCAGAAATGCCCCAGGATCAAACAGATTCTCTGATCCTTTGACTTATTCTGAGTCATATTTTTAGAAACAAATGCAAAAACTGCCTAATCAAAAACTGCTGGCCAGCACAACATATCTTTGTATGTCCTTAACAGTCACCAATGAGGTACAAATCCCTATTATTTGTGAGATCCTCCCCAGCAGTATTTTCAGATTCCCATCTGCCTCTGTTGACCTTCAGACAGTAGTTGTACACCTCTATATAACTTGTATAAGTTTAGGACAGAGGCAACAGATCTCTCTTTGCTCCCTTATCCTTTGTTCCCTCACTGACAGTATGTCTCTGTGTTCACCAGAGTTGTTTTCTGACAGATCTTTGTTTTTCTTCATCAGCCTTGCTTCTCTATACACTGGTAGGACGTGAGGATGGCATAGACTACAGAAATGCCTCTGCTAACCTTGTGCTGATTACAGACTGAGTCTGTTTATTTTCCAAAGAATACTGAGCAGGATCATTGCAGATGACCTGGGACAAAGGTGGAAGGGTCTTTCTGGAAAGAACAAATTAGAGGACACACATAGACTGTATGCTACTTACTGTTTGCCACACTCCGAGTACACTTTGTCCTCTTTCCTTTACAGGAGAAAGGGTTAGGAAAAGCAGTTTGTTGTCTGCCACAGCCTGCGTGTCTCCTGACAGTGCCTGCAAATATTGCTGACAGCACATGGGTAAATGCACCTCAGACTTTGAGACTAGGAAAGCAACTGCTGTGATGAATCAAATTCCATTGCTTTGGTGAGTAGAGATGGAAAGAAACCAGAGTCATGAACCTGGCAAAATAAAATGTCAAGATTAAGATATAAATACAGGGGACAAAACAACTCCCTCATCTAATTTCTCTCCTTGATGAGGTGAATGCCTTGCAAGTACATTTGTCTCTCAAAATCTCCTACTTTACCACAACTATTTTCTGATTTGTTCAGAGGTGCTGCCACTAATCTCTATGCTACTCCACACTGACTCTGATAAAGAAAATACAGGGCATGTGATGGGTCTTTGTGGCCATCCAGGCATCCTCCCTAGTGTCAGCAGACATCCTCTGTGTCATATCTTATAGCATTAGCTCCCATCACTACTTCATATTGCAATAAACCTATCCTCCTCTAAGTCAGAAACGTGCAAACCACTACACTGAACCCCAGCTTTCAAGAAACACACTCTCATAATAAAACTCAGTCTCCTTCCTTTCTTCCTTTCCTCCTCTAACATTTGCTTGTTACCACTCCCAAAATATAAACCTTCAGAGAGATTCCCTAGGATTTATGAATAACATTTTTACTCAAATTAATCTATGTCAGCAGGGTTAGTTTTGTTTAGACTTCTCCTCCCCCTCCTGAAGAACAGATGAGCTATTTCTTCCTCAGCACTTGCCCAGAGAGCTTTGTGATATATAGCATTAGCAATTCCACTCTTTACCCTAATGCTGCATATTTTTTTGCTGCAGTTTTTGATTGAGGTTTTTGGGTTTTTTAAATCTTTCTCTTTTAGTTAGAGAAGTGTTATGTATTCCATTTGGATCATTTCCAGTCTTACCGTTGCGTGCCATACTAAGTACCACAATGATCCTTAATTGGCAGTAAATAGAGAAAAAGCAGTCATCCTTGGAAAACAGCTGCTTTATGAATATCTAGTATAACAGTAGTCTAGAGGTGAGTGATGGGAAGGTTTCAGGTCAGAGCTAGCATCAATGGAGGACTTTGATATGCTGCACTAATAACTCCACTCTAAATCTGAGGGAAGAGGGAGAGCAGGAGCATCAGACAGACAGTCTCATTCATGGACAGAAATGAGATTGATGTCTTCTATGAACTGGGTTATGATCCTTTTTGTCCTTCACTGTGTTAATTGGGTAGACTTTGATGATTCTAGTCTTGACCATTATGCTGAGTTTATAACATTTCACCCTGAATACTTCTGGTATAATTTTAGAGATTGCCAGGAAGAGTAGAGGAACAGGACCTGCAACCACTACAGTAGTTGATCAAGTGTTGGACTTGATGATCTCAGAGGTCCTTTCCAACCTGGCTGATTCTGTGTTTCTTTGTATGTTAAATATATGTTGTAGTGTTTTGTATAGAAAGAGTTTGGCCTGTTTTTCCATAGAGCATGTTCCTACTTAATTGTTAACATGATATGAGAAGGGTACCATTTTTCAAGGTCAGGAAATAAATGTAATTTATTTGGTAATTCCTTTTTCTTATCACTAGACAGAACACAAGATATCTCCAAATTCAATTTGTTTGAATAATACTTTTAAAAGAAACAGAGAGAAAGGGATTCACCTTTTGTATATGGCTCTAAATGGGCTGTGTGCTCCTTTAATTCTCACATATTGCAAACCTGGAGAGCTTTTTTGAGTGAGCAATTGCAACCAGGTGGATGCAAACTCATTGCCCAACAACAAATTAATTTATTTAGGTATGATACATCTTCTTCCTCTTCCCATTATGGTAATTGAATATTCATCACATAACAAGTGCAGTTAATTAGCAGATTACTCATTTACTGGACAAATAATGAACATATTATTCTGAACAAAGAAAAGGGATAGGAATGCCAGAGAGAGGGAAAATAAAACATACATTTTTATAAGGCTATTATTTAAAGGAGGCTTCTTTTAAATAAGGAGAAAAAAAGATATCACCAAAAAAAACAAACCCAAAAAACCCCACCACAATTAATTTTTAAAACATTGTTATTTAACATTAGCTATGCTATATCCAGAGATAAGGTGCTCAGGATTTGTACAACACAGGGAGGCTGCTTGACCTCATGCTCCCACAGAAATTAGTGGCAAGCCTCCCATAATATCAGTGGGGCTCAATCTCCTGATATTTCAAAAAAGAAAGAAACATTACCATCACTTTAAAACAAAGAGTAAACCTTTGTGACATGTCAAAATTGATAGCTTCACATTTTCTTTCATTTATTATGCTTTTCTAAAGCCTTTTTCTCTGCTTGCCTGTCAGCATCACTCTTTTGTCTTCTCTCTAATGTTTGTTTAGACTGTAAAAGTCTTTCAAAAGGGCCATTTTTTTCTTCTCCATTTGCAGTCCTTGCCCATAATTCTGTTTTTTTCATACTACATTCTTACTATCACTAGCCAGAAAGGCATATTTTATTGGTATAAATTGGCATGACTCCACTGAGGGGAATAAAGCCAACCAAATTACCTTTATGGAGAATGATTCTTAATGTTGAAGTTTGCTTACTTACACCTGGGCTTTTTTTTTTTCTTTTCTATATCTTTTTTGTTTGTTTGTTTTCTTCTTCACTCTTTTTCTTTTTCTTTTTTTTTTTTTTTTCCCCAAGTACCATAAAATAACTCAGATTTCTTGCTGTGGTACCTATATATTATCTATAAATTTACCAGACCCTTAAATGTCTGGTAGGGGAAGAGGGAAAGTAGGAAGAAGAGAGAAAATGAATTGCTGAATAATTCTTCTAATGTTGGTGGTCTCATGACAGATTTAATTAAGTAGTGTGAGTTGTCATTGAAAACTCAATGGTAAGAGGAGACAACTCAGTTCTTCTAGATGAGGCTAGAGCTGTATTGTGTGCAGCTACATGACACAATATTTTTGGAAGATTTTCTCATGTTGTGATAGTTTATCACTAAACTACAACCAATTGTGACCTGTCAGAATGGTTGATTTTGGCTAAGTTTCAAAAGTTCATGACTGTACTAAAGCAAATATATAGGACTTTAAAATCACATACTTGGGAGGAAATTTTGACAAACTGAGGGATTGAGGCAGAGTGCAAGGAAGAAGGAGGGAGCATAGACGGTAAGTAAACAGAAGAAAGGGAATAAAAAAGAAAGAAAAGATTTCACCTGGGTAGATCCAGAATCCTAGACCAGGAAAGGAAGGCAGCAAGTGGCAACTTTTTTACTATAACAAATGCCCATTGCCAGTTACACTGGCCTGAGAAGTTTCTGTTGTCCAAAAAATGATGGTGAGTTTTATTGAAAGACTGGAATTAGTTGCATCAGCCCCTTGATTTATAATTAGCATCACTGAATTATTGTATATTAGTACACCATAGTTTATGATTAGTTCATGATTAAAGATCAAATCAGAGATAAAATTAGATTAAAGCCATAAATAGAATTTAGAAAAGTCTGGGTGTTCAAAAATGAAACTGTCAATACAGTAAGCATTTCCCATAAAATTAATGTCTTCCAAAGATAAATGTCCATTTTGCCAGATAATTCCAAGCTCCTGTCAAGACATCAGTCTGTGGCACTGGTATCTGGCTTAACAGGCCCAGAAAATTCCATATTCTTGGTACAAAGCCCTAAGTTTAGGAAGGTTTCTTTTTAAAATGCATTTTAAACCAGACAAAAGCAAAGCAAAGCACTGCTCCTTATCTGACTTTCTTCTACTTCTTTTGTTTTCTTCAGAAATACTTAATAAGGAAATGGGCAATTGTTTTGAATAAGACATTCTTATTTGGGTGCTAGTAATATGGAACAGTAAAAGAAAAATTTTATTCCTCAAGTGGCTTGAATGTTTTTCTCCACTGAAAAAATAATTAATCCATAAATCAGAAAATATTCAGTTATTTACCTGTTAAGCTTTTAACTCAATTGGAAATAATGGAATTTTACCCTGACAAAATAGGCTTTGGTAACAAATTATACTCCTAGTGTTTGTGCAACACAAGAAGAACTCTAGATTAGTCTTACAATTTTCTTCAAAATACCATTTTAATTCTGAGGGCAGATGCTGGATATAGGTTAAGCTTGTTCTGACATGCTAAGTGTTATACACAAAAGAATAGTTTGGAAATTGTCCTTAGGACATTCCTTTTTGAGATAATAGCAGTGAGCTTCATCATGCTAGATCTGCAGTCTCCATCTCTAGCAGTGCTTTTGGCTGGATCAGGACATTATCAGCCATGTCCTGGCATGCCACATGCTGGAGTTGGAATAGGGAAAATACAAATGGCTATAAAGGGGAACAGGCAGTCATGGTGAATGGGTTCATTAGCAATATAAACACGGTGTGTATAGCTGACCTTCAGAGAAGAAGTCCCTGAACTGATGAATGCTGTTAGCTGGCACAGTGCATCAAGGAATGGACCATTTTGCATTGGCGCTGTTTCCAAAAGCAGCTGCTCTGAACCCCAGCCAGAGACAAGCTAGACAAGCATTTGCTCCTTCCTGCCTAGATCAGCAGGGGTTTGCCACTAATATTGTATTATAACACTAATTGGGTGAATCACTCATTGGGAACTGTTTATGACTTACTTCAAATTGCACAAATTGATATACACAAGCCTAAGCCTTCCCTTATCATGGTATTTTGTTACCTATAGCAAAGAAGGGTTGCAGAATGAAAAAAAAAAAAAAACAAAGGAAAAAAATAATAAAGGAAGCTTTTTAGAAACATAAGGAGGGGCCATGCTACAGGCAGAAACAAATTACCACTAAAAATATGAGTCATAAATATTTCTTAAATTAATACTTTTCTTTCAGTTGTAATCCTCCACTCAGTCTGGCAAACATCGTGGGTTTCAAGATGTAGTTAGTATCCTATATTTTTGGAAGATAAAAACAAACCAGAAAAGTGAGCAAGTTATTGAACCTACTACCTTAAGAGCTGTGTGTTTAAGAGCTTTGGGAGAATGGTAGTCATCCAAAATATAAAATACACAGGTCTGGGGTGCAGAACAGGAACCTGATCCCAGCTCACAGGGATGAACACTGCTTTACTCTCTGTGGGGGTATGGGTCTTCCTCAAGATCAGCCCAGAAAAGCCACTCTGTTAAGAAGTTTCCCCAAAGGAAAATACAGTTTTGATCAGAAAATATTTTCAGGACATGTATATGTATATGCCATTAAAAAACTTGGGATTGCTCCTTTAATACCCAGGCTCCGGTTTTTTAACTGTGATTTAATAGTGCTTTCTGCTTATTTTACAGGTGGGTTTTTCAAGCAGTGGTTAAGGATTGTAGGGGCTCAAGGTGGATGTAGAAGAGAAAGGTAGATTCAGTTCAGAGATGGAAGGGTTAAAAATGTAGTGGAATAGTTTTCCCACAGTGGTAAAGGCTACTGTGAGCAGGTGAATAGAATTAGTAATCTTTCCAGGTGCCTGCAAGAGCAAGGAACGAAACCTCCAGAGGTAAAGCCTAAGGGAAAGATTTAATGATAAGGGGCTTACCATGAAAATATGTGATTCATATCTCAACTGCTGAAACTCATACACGTGTTGGTTAAAGTTTACATGAAATCCTGCCATTTTCTCGAAGCCTCAATTATTGCAGGGTCATTTCAGAGGCTGCTACACTGATTAATTGCTATCAGATGTTCTATGTGAAACTCTTGCCAGTGCAGCTAGGTGAAAATCTGGAAATGTAACACATCCTTTAGATGAAAGGAAAATTCTGGCACACAGTGAAATATGTGAGCAATGCACCAGCTCAAGTATTTAGAGCAGATCACAATATGAGGAATACAAAGTGAAACATTCAGTACGTCAGGATCCAGTATATGGACTGTACAAATAGCATGAAAATCAAAGCTTCTGATCAGCAACATCATTCTCATATGTCAAAGGAAACAAAACTGTTAGACCTGGGAGATAGTCAGCAGAAACATACCATGCAGAGGGAACAGCAGAAGATAGCCTAAGTAAGCTCAAAGTAAAGGAACCTGGGTTTAAAGACACCATCATCTTCACCATGCAGGAAAAAAAACCCAGACCAAATAACTCCTTCCTGTCTAATATTTCAATTATTTTAGGGATGCATATTACCATCTGAAGTGTTATTAGTAGGGCATGAAATGTGCAAGGTTTCCTACACTGGGGATTGTATTTACTAAACAATAAACCATGCTAATAGAGAGAACCTGCAAAGAAGAGATTGTTTCAACATGCAAGCCACATAACAAAGATGATCAGTCTGTCTTCTATTAATCTTGCTATACTTCATTTATCTGCATCTATTATTTGTATAGTGCTTATTCTCTAATAAGATAAAATCAAAACCTGTATCCCCAAGAGCTCAGGGAGGTCACCAGTGTGATTTAATCACTAACCAAGTAAAAGAGCTGTATGCCAAGGAAATTGTGATCAGTTCTGATGTGCATATTAATTGATGGTGCATTCAGGAAAGCGTTAATAAGCAATTTTCAGTCAGACAGAATTAATTAATTCAGTGCAAGTGTTCCTGTGATAAATACATAGCTGTCCAGGTTGGAAAGGAAAATATTAAAAGTTAAATCTAGAAATAATATTGCCAAAGAAGAGGGAGACTGAGCTGAGCAAATACACATGCACCTCTGCCATCATCTTAAAGAAGTATGCTTCAAAGAAGTGAGGAATTAGAATAAGAATAGGAATTAGAATAAGGCTAGATGAGTCCTATGGAGTATTACCTTGAAGGAATGAATAAACTGCATAAAATTCAATTAAAATCTTCAAGTTTAAATGGGTTGCACTTTAACTAAGAAAGCTTCTATGATCTTAACTGCAAGAGGACTGCAGTTTGGGTTGGACAGTTTAATTCTTTAGAGTAACACTCTTTTCCATTAAACAGACCAAGAAAACCCCAACTGTTCTCTGTCTTGGACTGCACCAAACATAATGAAATACAGGATTAAGTCAACAGTACATTCCAGTCTGCTGTATGTTCCAGGTCAATTACTTGACTGCTCCACCAGCTTTCCATCTCAAAAGCCTAGGACTTGCAGTGTGTCCAGGGACTGGCATAATCAGGTGGTCTGAGATCAAGAAAATTGTGCTTCAGAGTGTGTGTACATGTGTGTGTCTAGTAAGGCAGAACCCCTTACTAACACACAGTGCACACCCTGGGGAGTGCTGTGCCTGATTTATACTACATGTTGAATGACATTCAGCGGAAGAAGTTTGGTAGCAACAACTGCAGAACATGAAGGAATTAATAACATCCTCAAGGATATTTGGGTCCATTTGCAGACTAGCAGGCAGGAAGCTAGTGTGCACTTCAGAGCACAGGAGTCTGCTTGGGAAGTGGGACACTGTGTGCTGCACCAGCATCAACCTGTGGATTGGATTGAAGGATAGGTCCAGGGAATGTCTATGGCCCTATATAAAAATTGAAATTAAAATAAACACTTGGGGAACTTGCTGAACGTCTATATTAGTAGTCAGTAGTAAATTCTAGGCAGAAGATCTAAGCAGTATGCATTGTCTTTGAGCTTCCAGCAATACGCGTTTTCAGGAGCTGAGCTAAATGGGTGCATTGTTGCTTTTAATAGACATTGATCGGTCTACTAATCATACTCCATAAAATTGTCTAATAACATTCTGAATAAATTTACTGTTTTGGCCTCTACAATACCATGTATCAGTCAATTCCAGCTCAGTCTATGCTTTTTTTAAAAAAAAAAAAAAAAAAAAAAAAAAAAGTTGTCTTTAAAATTTCTGCTGAAATATTTCAGTGGCTTGCCATTATTTCCTCAATACTATTTTGTGTAGAGGCAACCAGGTGAACACAATCAGGTGTTGCCAGTCAGGAGGAGGAAGGCGTGAGCTCCTGTTAAGCCCACCTGTGCCCAATCAGGGCTGGGCCCAACTGCGCATGAGCAGAACTGGGGACCCATAAAAGGTGGGCTGCCAGAGGTGAGCTGGGGTCACTTCTGACCATCCTGAGGAAGAGGATGGGTGACTCTGGAGTGTTAGCACTGAGATAGACTAACTGATTCTAAGGGCAACTTTCAGGGTACTGTCCTTGCACCTTGGCAAGAACACCTACTGGTCTAGGAAAGGATTGTCTGCAACAATTTTGTATTGGGTTTTACACAGTTCTTATTAATTACTAATGTGTAATTTGTTTTTCTGGCTGTCTCTGCCCCTGAAGTTTTTGAACATAGAAGAAAACCCATGATGACTTCTCAGTCTATTCCTTAAGTGTCTATAGCTTAGCTAAAGATTTCCACAGTGTGAAACAAGAAGGAATGTTTTGTAAAGTTGTAAATCTCGTGTCACTTTATCACTCAGTTATGAATGAGATCTGTCAGAACTTTTCACAGTCTACGTTCACTTGCACAGTTGCAAATATATACTAGCTTTAATCCTTGTCTCTTGCCTTATTAATGTTTGTATACAAGCTTGGTTATGATAAGGTGGGACAGCTCAGATCTCACATGGATACTTTAGACTCCTCCCTTCATTGTAAAATTGACTGTGATTCCTGTTTTTTTACCCTATGCCTATATGTTTTTACCCCTTGTAAATTCATGTAGACCGACATCTTTTGAAAACTATGTATATTAAAGCAAGAGGATCACTAAACTACAGGCTCACTGATATTTCCAAAGAAATTGAATGGGCTTGTTGGAGTTAAGAAATCCTTTTTTGAAAGGATGACTCCAGTTTACAGAAAATACTTTTAATTTTTCCAGATATATTATGCCTAACTATGAATGGTTTGCAGTACCATTTTTAACTTTAAAAAACATGAAAGAAGAGCTCCCATTTCCCAGTCCCTTTGTTGACATAACCATCAAGTTTTCCCTCCTCAACTCTTCTCCTGCTCTGATCTTGAATTCTTATCACAACATGCATTTTACTGAAAAGATCATTTTCTATTAGATACTCAGAAGTTCAATCATTCAGACCCCAAGAGCCATGGGAACAGAGCAGGATTTGAGACAATAGGGTGACAGGAATGTCTGTAAAAAACAAGGCAGAAATAAGTATATGTCAATTATTGCAGTGAGAACCTGAGCAAGGTAGCAAGATCTGTGAGAGGCAAACATCAAGGTGAAGGACTCAGTGTGAAAATATAGTTAATAGTAGCTGTGTTGGAAAGATGACATTCTTAGAGTATCTCAAAGGAAATGCTACAGTCACTGAAATGACAATATCAGAAAGCTTACTGTGAGGATACTAACAATTCTGCCAAAACATGCCCATAGGATAAATGTATTATACAGTTTTACCTACTAGCTCACTGACATTTTTTCATTTTTCACTCAAACATTATCAAATGACCAGATATTTAATGGGTAAGAGAGGAATAAATAGGTGTGGGGTAAGGAAAAACGAAGTCACCCTAACAAAAGCAGAAGTTTGAGGGCTTTAAACAAAGGGTGATACCACTTCAGGCACACAGGACTCCATGGGCAACTAATTGAAGGATGGTAAGCAATTGCCAAAGATTAGTATCTTTAATGCTCAACTGAGGTGGAAAAGAGACATTCAAACTACTACCTTAATGCCTTCCTGAGTCCATAGGATTAGAAACCTGAATTGCTTTTTACTTCGGAGAAGAAAGGTAATTTTTTAGATATTGAAAAATTTGGGGTGAGGTACAATACTTGAGCAGTTTGCTTTCCAGCTGAAACTTTGTTTTGGGTTACACACTAGTGTTTGGTTTTGGCTTTTTTTGTTTTGTTTTGTTTTGGTTTTTTATTGTAACTTTTAGAATAAAAGGTATTTTAGGGAATAATTAAATTCAATAGGGGAATTATGTTTCTGGTGCCAGGCAGAGTTTATCTGTAAGTAGTGTAAAAGTGTTTATTGCATGGAAACTCTACCATACACCAACAAAAGCACAGTTCAGATCAATTAGCTTTCATTTGCAGAGGAATCAGAAGTACCTTCAGAATGAAAGGAGCTGCTCAGTCACTGAGATATCACTTTGCAATCAGTTTACCACTTGAAAGAGGTCCACTGATCAAAATGTTGTGGGTACTTCAGAGTTAAAGAACTGACGCTGGCTTTCATTTCTGATATTGATAGTTCAGCTTATGCAGCTATAGTGCAAAATGATGTTTAGCACTAACCCTGTATTACTGCACTCAACAGAATGACAGTCCTATGTACAATATTAAGGGTGAGTAACTTCAAGTACATCTGCAAACAACCCTAATTAGAAAGCAACAGATAACAAATCTTTATTTAGGGAGGGAGGGAGTTGTGTGGGCCCAGAACCATAAAGAAGGAGCACAAGGCTAAAAATGCTTAGTAGGACTAGGAAAATTGTATGAATCAGTTATCCCAACGATGGATTTTGCAAATCTGATTTGGAAATGAGAAGGCATTTCAAATCGCTGCCTGTCCCACAAGACTGCCCTTTACACAAGACCTCAGTTCTCTTTGGCTTTGTTTCTTCCCTTCTCTTCTGCAACTTTCCTGTCACCATTCTGTAGAAGCGTGCTGCATGTGCAACTTGTCAGCTTGAGACTGAGAATGCTCACCAATTCATCTGCAATGCCTGCTGGATACCATTTACTGCTGTTTGATATTCAACAAATAGAATACTAATAATTATGCAACATAGCTCTAGGATCAATCAAGTAGGCTGCTGGGGATTAGAAGAGAGAAATTGCAGTCTCAGATCAGAGTTGTTATCCATCTAGTCTGGTAACCTGTCACTGACCAGATGTTTCCATAGAACAAGGGAGAGAGATCCTGGGGTACATGTGCTCTCCATGGTAGTAAAAATCAGAACAAGAGAATTCAAAATAAGATTTTTTTAAAAAATATATTAGAAAAGACCTATATTCCCCTCTTAAACCACCATCAAAATTCAGGATTTCTCTTCCCTCCCATCACACAGAAAGAAGAAATGGGAGATTTATATGCTTAACTTTTCTTGTCTTCCAGTTGTCATCAGTTTGTAAAAAAAAGTCATTATTTAAAACTGTTTCTTTCAAATTATGCTTTAAAGTGTTCTGCCTCCCTTTGGCAATTATAGATACTTGAAAAATATTGAGGCTTATTGTAACAGTTTAGATAAAATGAGAAAATTACACTGATAGCACCATATGATTTAAAGATAGTAAGTTCAAGCTCAGTGGGGGGTGTCTTTCAATCGAAAATTCTCTTTCTCTCAATAGCAAAAGAATGAATACATTTTCAGTGGATAATTAAATTTATCACCCTAAAAATATTGAAATTTTTTTTTGTTCAAGACTCAAAACAAAATATGCAAAAGTACACTAAATATGTATGAAACTGCCTCTGCTGTAGATCTTGTATATTCTTGATAGAGAAGTAGTTTGATTCCATTTCCTTTTACTCATGTTAATTTGTCAGTAATGTCTTAAAATGTATTAAATAAGTCACAAAAATAAATCATTATTAAATTTAGCATCTAGAGATACTTTAAATCTTAATTGTATTTTGATTTTATTCTGAAGTGTGGACAAATATGTTATAATGAATATTAAATATTATTTTAACATGTAATAATCCTAAGAAAGGCATTTATTTTACACATAGTGTATAAAATAATCAATATACTTTATTAAAGGTGGAAAGAGAGCAATGCTTTGACTTCCTTATTGTGCGACCATTGTAATTTTTTTCCCTGCATGTAACAAAAGTAATAGCCAAAACCAGGCACAGGTCAGGCAGAGATCTGAAGCTGGGGACACATTCTTCATAAAACCATGATGTCAGAATCCAGGTGGAGCTATGGTTGCATTCTCACAGCAAGCTTTAGTAATTATGTCAAATCTTTATTTCTTAATGCCACAGCTCCCGTGTTGCATAAGCACCTAATGGTTCTGGTGAAGTAATCTCTAAATAGAATATCTCTAAATATTCCTAGATTTAAGATAGGGTCAGGGTACTGTGAGGTCAGGATTTCATCAATAAAAAGACAATCAAAGGGTTCATCAAAACTCATGATAAGCAAGGTCAATTCACAGAATTTGAAAATATAGTGGTTTTGGTACTGCTACATTCTTTCCTTTTATATTTAGAAGGATAAACTGATGTTGTTTTTATTTCCAGCTGATCTAGAATCCTGTGTTCTATAATAATAAAAATAGTAGTAGTACTAGTAAAAAAAACAGTAATAAAAATGTTAAGAGAAAGAAATATTCTCACTTAATGGTATTCACAACTCTTGTGATTTTCAAATTTAGAAGTAGTACAGATACTCACAATGCATTTCATTGTTATTTTCTTGTTAGTCTCTTTGTTTTATTGAATGATACATCCAAACATAACTGTGTTTGGTGCTTCTCTGTTCTTTATTCAGAGAAAGAGAAGAATTCCATGTTCAGGTTCTGGATATCATTAATGATATTACAGAGGTTTTACTAAGATCCCTCCCAAGTATAATGTCTTCAGCAAGAGACCTAGGCTATATTCCTGGTGGGAAAACCTTTCAGATTGCTGCATTACTTCATATCCTCTATCTATTCCTTTTGAGTCACAGGTTATATATTACAATAATTTACTAATTCCCAAGTTTCCTAAGAAGTCTAATATATACACTATCTTGTCCCATAATGTTAATTTTGTTTGGTTTTAAAGTACTTTTGAACCAATTTAACAATGAAGAACAATGCTTCTTTTACCCCATCTGCAGGGAAAAGTCTAAAACTAGACAAAACCCGGAGATACTACTAGACAAACTTTAAGACATCAAAATTTTTAATTCTAAATAAACAAGGGAGCATTTCCTTTGAAATAGAAAATATTCTATATAATATTTTAATAAATATATAAACAAATATATATAAATAAATACATATAATAAATAAAATAATAATAAATATATATAAACATATAACATTTTAATAAATATTTTAATACATAACTATTGTCTTTTTTTTTCTCCTAATAAAACAACTCAGTACAAGAAAAGGTAATGTTTCCATTAGTACAAAATAGCATTACTTCATTACTCAAAAAACCTTAAAAGTTAAGAAAGTTTTATAGCATATCAATGGCAATGATATATGTCATAGTGCAAAGTGGAAATATTAGTATAAAATATTAATATAGGAAATAATAAAAAATAATACTCAAAGCCTCATCCTTTTCCAAGATGAAAATAATATTACACAAAAATAATCAATTCACTTTTAGTATAGGATATTTTTCCAAAACAGATTTTTATGGTAGGAAATTATTTCAGATTAAATTTTTTGATGGACTTTATCAAATTCTCACTAAATAAAACTCATCCTGACTAAGGGGTCTCAGTCCTGTTTTTGCTGTCCTCTCAGGCTGGCAACCTTGTCTGCAGAGCAGTCTGAAAATTATTCTCACTGCGAATTATTTGACCAGGTCAACAAATAGAGAAAAATGCCATTCAGGAGGATACACACCACTTGGAATAGCTCTGCTTGCTGGAGTTTTACAGAAACCAAGGTGAACCACAATAGAGTATTTCTCAGCCTGCAAAATGAATTATAACAAAATGTGCTGTGTATTTACACAATTAACTTGTGAATCACAGGAAAGCTGGAAAGCTGAATTAAATGTATCATACTTGCACAGAGTGGTTTAGAGAGCCTGTTAACCCTACTGCATGACATGGGTCAATATACATCAACTGAGAAATTATATACTCAAAAGGACATGTTTGAAGCCCCAAACAGTTTGGAATAGTAGTATCCAAAGAAGTTAATGTAGTCACCAAAACACTGGGGACGAACATAAATATCTCCAGTGGTAAAGGAGTCCCAACATTTTTGAGGCTTTTAAAAAACGTTTCAAAATAAGAAGAGTACGAGAAGTATTAGAATAAGTCTGTAGTGCAGACCTCTTTATATTTTCCATCCTAAAACTGCAAATGGGAAAAACAAAATTAACAAAAAAAGGAAACAATCAAAACAAACAAAAAAGCCCCCACAAAAAACCAGTACGTTTTTATAAAGTGTAATTATGGTGCTGAATAGCATTTGAATGTCAGAAATCCAGTGCCTAAGTGAAATGTTTCAGTTGTCCCAATTGTATGTTGCCAATGTAGACTTTAACTGCCGGCTTACTTTCAAGTAACTCATTATCTATCATTGTAATTCCAAAATGATAAAACATTAAAATAGATACATCATTCAGCAATGTTTAGACAGATATGAAAACATTTAAAAATACAGGTTTCCTAGTCTTTAGATCACAGAATTTTATGTATTTATTGGAAAGGCCTTTCCGATCAAATCATAAGCCAAATTGCCCACAAAATATTGTCAGATGGTAGATGAAAAGAGGATAAACCTTCTCAGTCCTGAAGGACTGAAATTGGAAATGTTATAATGTTTAATTATTGTCTCTTCATCAAGCTGTTTCTTTAGTCAATGAATGTCCATAAGGACATAAGGAAATAAGTAAGGTGTGATAAAGGAAAAGTGGATGTCACATTTTATTTAGGATTTTAAGAGTCATATATATGACAGAAATATTCTTTAGTGATGAAGAATGACCAAATTCAAAATTAAGGGAGCTATGTTTTGACACCCTAAGAAAATTGTAAAGTTCCTCCAGGCAGCATGTATTGGAGGAAGCACAACATGCGATAGAATTGTTTGAATTTTGACTGTCAACCAAATTTAAAATTACTTGATTCTCACTCTCGCTCCCATTTTTTCATTCCCTTTCTTCTGAATAGGTAGTATAGGTTCTGTGCTACAAACTATATTCTGCTCAAACACTTTTCATGGCTTCTTTGCCACACCATTTGGTATCCTGTGCAGGAGCAGCTAAAGGATACAGAATGCTTGGGAACACAGTAGAAGGCAGCAGAGTCACTCTGTAGCTGAGAGAGGTGTGGAGCAGCAGGTTGCAGATGCTGTGAGCAATAAGTGGATTCAGTGATCATGGGATTTACATTGAATCTGTCTGTCACTCTGGCTTAGTGGTTCTGACATATTGCTCCTTACAGTACCTTACTGTTGATTTAAGCAAGTTTCCTCTGTTGCTGGAACTTTGCCTCAAACCATTTTCCCTCTTAAAAAATCAGAAGAAAAGACATTTCTGTTACCCTGGAGGGGATCATTCTTCATCTAACCCACCTGCAGATTAAAATATAATGTAGCTCTGCATAATATTTTAAAACCAAGATGTACTAGAATAAATTTTGCAACAAAGGAGAACCACTGCCACTTCTACCATCAGACCTGTTTGGAAGACTGTGCACAGAGGAAAGTGAAGGCATGAGAAATGTATTTCCCTCTTCCATGTAAAACCAATCACTTATAGTCACAAACAAGCTAGTATCATTATTGCTTGGTAACCAACTACACTTGGGTAGAAATGTTTATGCTTTGCTTGAGAAATATATTTAATATCTTCATAGCTTGTCATAGTTTTCAAATTGTTACTTAGATGTTTGTGTGGTAGGATTCTAAGGATGACCTAATCAAGATTTTCCAACTGTATCTAGCAAAAATTTCTACTTAGGTTGCTTTTCCTAGACATATCTGATGCAGGGTGCAACCTATTCCATTGCAAATACTGAAGTCAAACATAGTGATTACTCACTCTGTACAGTACCAGCCATGTTAGACCTGATCTGGCTGGTGAGAAGAGATGTTTCCATCATGCAACTAGTGATTTACTTTATGAGACACAAGGATAAGTAATTTTAAAGAGGGGTGATTTCTCCACAACTAGGATGGGCATAAAATCTGCCAATTATAGAAGGAAAAAAAGGTCTACCATTCTGCTCACTGTGTTGGGGCAATTTTCCAAGAAGCTTCTGAGGAGCAGTCTGCAGGAAGAAATACAGCCCTTGCTCCTACTCTGTAGAGCAATGTCCCAGTGCATTCCTCCTTCTGGACTCAACCCAGCTTTGCTGTTTAGGTGGATATGCCAAGCCCACCTGAATTCATTAAGGTTTTACCAGGCTCCAGCCACATTCTTTGGCTTCAGCTTGCAGAATGTGCTTCCAGGCTAGAGGGTCTCTATCTACTATCACTTTTTGGAAACTGATGTGTAACTATAAAAACACCGCTGAGTCCCATAAGGGAACCTCTACATTCTTAAAATGCTTGGCTCCTCAGTTCATTCCAAGGTCCTGACACCCCAGTGTTGAGGTCATAGTAGACAGTTTTAGCACTCCAGACAGAATCTAACCACTAGTTACTATGAACTGTACAAGTGCATGTTTCTGGAGAAAGGAGATGCAAACTTTTCAAGATATTTCTGAACTAACAGCTCCTCAGTTTAGATAAAACAGAAAATAGGGGGCCATACATCTGAGGCATCAATTTACAGACCTCTTCTTAGGCAAGACAGATTCTTCAATGTATTCACCTACAAGTTCCCTCTTGAACACAGGGGTGTTTTTCGGTTGTTTGTTTGTTGTTTGTTGTTTTTTGTTTGTTTGGGTTTTTGTTTTGTTTGTTGTTTGTTGTTTTTTTGCTTGTTTGGGTTTTTTTGTTTTGTTTTTTGGTTGTTTGGTTGTTTTTTTCTCCTGTCTCAGGACATTCTACTCCCTAAAGAATGAGCTCTGTGCAGAAGAAGTGGAAAAAATTGCTTTTGCTGAGGATGTGCTTTTTTGTTTGGGCAAAATACGTTCTCAGATGCTGATGACCATCAGCAGGTGTTCTGAAATACTCTGCTGTGCGTAATTTGTAAGCACTTGAGTCTTATATTCATTATACCCATGACATATTTGGGATAAGGAAAATCTCTTCTTCAAAATAAATTTTAATACATATTTGTGCAAAGTAATGAACCCAACAGAAGATAGACGATTTTAGATAATCCCTAAGTTACCTATCCTTTGCAAAGTAGAGTATTCACTTGGGATACAGGAAGAATGCAGTCATTAATATTCGAATCTTTGCAGCTCAAATTCCAGAGGCAGACAGATTTCAGTCTACCTCTCAAATATTTGTTCTATCCCATGAAATAATATAAATATTTTCAAAACTAACTTAATTTTGTTTTCTGCATGTTTTTATATTGACTATCATATTAATATTCATATCTTTTCTAATTTTCTAAAAAGATTTCCATATACCTGGAAAATCAGGCATTTTTTTCCACTAAACCAGTAATATCAAGAACAGCAAGTTTGATATGGGCAGGTAGTCAGAGAGGTCTGCCTACAAGATCAAGTAAAGGAAAATACTTTGTTCTGAGAATGTAATGTGCAATGTAGATACATTTCAGAAGTTTATATTTAGGAATTGATCCAGTCTCGTCCCATTTGAGATTGATAAGCACAAAGCACACTTCTAAAGTTCTCCTTCCAGCTGATATAAACCTGAAAAGAATTCACTTTTTGTGCTCTGAAATCTCTACAAATCAGACTGCTTCATGTGACCCGTAAGAATCAAGACATAAAAAACACAGAAAATGGTGACAGTCCTGCTTAGCTTCTAGAGGCATGTTTCCAATATGAACTAAACAATTACATAGATGAAACCAAGGACAAATCCTTCCCATAAACAGAATAAGAGGCATGGCTCTCAAAAGATTTTAGAGAAATCTCCTTGATTGCCCCCATAACAGAAAACATCCACCTCTTCACCTTTTATCACCATGCCTTTCCGTAATAAAAGTACACTCAAATCCAGCAAGTGAAAGCATTCTTGATCTAAGTTCTATGGATGAAAGGGGAATTTTTATTTATTTTTGCATACCTTTGTAATGTCTGACAACACAGACATATCAATTATGCCTAACGCTGTCCAGAGAGATAACCTATGTCAGATATTAAATTACTTTCCTTTATGATCTAAAAGTAGCCAAGATTCCAGAGAAATAAGCAGTGTCAATATTGTGCATATTATTGCATCCAAAATATATATCAAAGAAACCTTGTTAGTGCAGTGTCAAATGCTCACTACACATTGATTCCTATGAAAGAGGCAAGAAGGGTCTGATTCCACTGGACTTGCAAATCGCAGCAGGGGTTATGGCGTAAGTAGCAACATGCTTGTCCATTGTAAATCAATCTGGTCAGGTGGTTTTTGTTATGAACATTATATAATATACAGATGTATTCTTTACAATATATCTTTCTACAGGATCCCTGCTCCAGTCAGTGTATAGGATATGTGGTGCTCTCTTAGCTAACATTTTTCAGCCTCTTTCTATTTACTTGTTCAGTGTGTATTTCTGTAGATTATCTACCACACACTTTGATCTGTTCCTCATGTGAATTTTCCTAGTGTTTACTACTACTATATATGAGTGCTTCATAAACAATTCCTTTATCTTCACAATACCTCTGTGGGAATATTACATATTTTTATGCACCAAGAACTGAGACACAGGGAGATAAAGGTGACAAATATACACTCATGTAGAGTGGCTGATCTGAGGCAATTCAACCCCGATTATTTACATCTTATAGTATGATGTGGGAGTCTATTAATGCAAAACCCAGTTTTAGTTGCAAAAAAGGAGTGCTTACCTTTTCTTCAGAGCAGACCCCATGGAGGAGGTTAATACTAAGAAGAGACGAAAAAGTGGTATCTGAACCTGTGGGGACAATCTAGCCCTTAGGCTGTAGGTTGGCTTTGTTGCAAGAGACTTCCTTCCCTCCTTGCCTCAGAATCATGGCCACCCTTGTGAGACAACAGGTCAACACGGTCTGGAAGGAAACTATGTCACTTTTAAACCATGTGCCCTTGTGGAGAACCTGGAAAATGTGACAGCAGGGAGCAGACAAGGCTTTATTAACCACTTGTTTAATATCTGTGACTCATTATGAAATCTTTGTAAAAGATAGTGATAATGTTCCTTACAATGAGAAAGCAAATTTGCAGGATGATTTTCACATTTTTTGACATGCACTTGGACATACCTTCCTAGGTATAAAAACACATGTCTGGAAATTGTAGAGGCAACTGTTAGAATAATTCCTGATTATTTAATGTGACATTCTGAAACCTTAATTTTCAGTCATTATAATACATTTACATGAAAATATATGTGAAGTATAAATATTGATTACACTGGACCCCTTCACTAGAACACTTGCAAAAGGATGCAAATTGAAAGATTTTTTTACACACAGATTTTAAGAGTAGTTAATATTTCTCACAGTGTGAAAATGTTGTGGAAGAATGATCAGTTTTGCTTACAGGAATACTTAAGAGCCCACATCTTCTCACTTATGCACAGCAAGTGGTACAAATGATGTACATGTAATTCAGCAACAACATCCCAATTAATAAAAATGACCTTCAGAGCAGTTGTGTAAAAAACTATTGAAATGCTTTGAAAAGGAAAGACCATAATTTGGAAAAAAGACCATAATTTTCTAACAGTCAAATTTCGGTCTGCTCTGTAATGTTTTTATATCTATGGCAATAGGAAAATATTTCTGTTTTTCCTTTTCAGTCCAAAAAGCTCATGCTGAAAATGGTATCATAGAGGAATAGGTTAATTGATGCATGAGCACCTGTCATTTTACAAGAACAAGATTACCTAAATTATAATTGCAGGAGAGGGAGAAGCAAAATCTGGTAGAAGTCTTCGAGACCCAAATAATTTGTGAATCCAACGTGTGACAGCCACAGAGGCACCCAGCTCTCTGCTCTTTCTTTGAAAACCCCAGCCTGCATCTCTGCATACAAATGTGCATTAGCACTGTTGAAACACTCTTCACACTATTTTTTGTTTGGTTGGTTGGTTTAGTTTGTTTTTTTTGTTTTAAAATCCACCTGCCTTTACTGCTGGTTACCACCTCCAGTGCAGCATTCACCCATGAAAGCTGTTTTGAATCAGTGAAAGAGGAGAAGAGAGTGGTATGCAGATAAGCCCGACATCCATGAGGGCAAGCAGGGGAAGGTCATTTGCTCTCAAGTACTGGGGACAGGAAAATGCAAAATTCACAAAGGGATGGTGGTGGTTTTGCAGGAAGGCAGGAGGCACTAGGTGGCAGAAGCACTCCTTCTGCAGCCCCACCTACCCCGTGCTGTGGCTGTAATTAGGTCAGTTGTATGGTAAAGTAGGACTGGGTGATAAATAAAGTAGGTTTTCTCTCCTCGTACATACTGCAGCTTAATTCTGCTTCTTTTTGGGTAGTGTTACAAGGTGGATTTAAAACTTTTAAACGCAAAATAAAAAAGAAAAGAAAAAAAAAAGAAAAAAAAGAAGAAAGCTCTCTTGCCAAAGTAAATGAAATTTAAACTCACTGAGGAGTAACGACAGAAAAGCAGGAGAGGAAAAAAAAGAAAGATGACTCCTCTGTGGTGACATTGATATTCTGTTCAGGAGAACACTGAGGAGGGGGAGGGCTGTGCAGAGATGTGTGTTAAATCTCAAATCCAAGCAAGCAAAATGTGCAGTTTTGCCAGGTCTGGTGCAAAGCAATAACATGTACATTTTTCTTGAGATATTTTTGTAATTTTGCTATGAAAAAGGCATTTTTAGTCAGCAAAACATGACTGATTTCCCCTTCCAGAGATCAGAGTAATGTATCTCACTGTGGAGGTGGTACTGAAGGTCAAAGATGAGATAACATCTCCTGCATCACTTAATCTCCATCTAACTGGGAGACACGTTACCCCAGAGTTCACTGTCAGCTCATGGAAAAGAAGGTAAAAGTTTTCAGAAACATTATTACAGAATGTGCTTAATCAGATTCACAAAGCTGTTCTTTCTAGGTTAAATCATGTTAAGGACTTGATACTATTTTCAGTGAAGTCAATGCAAACCTCCCTTTGATTTCAATAAGAACAGATTTTGCCCACAGTGAAGCACTTGACTTTCCAAAAGACACAACAGAGAAGGAGTTTTCAGGAAGACAGAGGACAGGAATAATCCCCTTCACCTCTCCAGGCTTTCTACCCCTAGACATCCAGGGAGAAAACCAGACATACTTAAACCAGAAGGTGGTCTGAAAAGAACACCATAAAAAAATAAACAAAACTATAGGTATTATAGCATGATTTAAGAAGAATCTTCAATCCTGCCTAGGTCTCAGTAGTGATCCTTAAATATGGTATTGCAGAGGTATGCTAAGATCAGCATCTCTGAAAGCTCAGATCACTTCTCTGTTCAGTACTCCAGGTGGTCACCAGTGCTGTTTGGGCTTCGGGGCTTGGGTAAATAATTCCTGCTTAAAACCCACTGGGAATTTAAGATAGAGAGAATGCTGTGTTAAATCCACAGAAAGTCCCAATTTGTTCAATTTATTTAAGTATGGACAAGTTACATTGATAGGATCAGATCTTAACAATGCATTTTTATTTACTTTAGTTTATAAGTACAGTAAAGGGTAGTGCCTCTATCCATTGTTAATATAAGATCCTAACAACAGACAGTCACAGAGGGAGGAGAATTTTTGTGGTATCAGACTAAGTGTGTGTGAGGATTTCTGGGAAATCTCAGTTCTGACTAGGGGGAACTGCTGGAACCAGGTCTGCTCTATAGTGGGACAGTGTGTGCCCTGAGGAATCCTTGTCATCTCCTGTTTACTGTCACTCCTGGAGTGACTTCCTTTGGGCTCTCTAAGGTACTGCAAGGCTATTGACCAAACGAAGATTTTTTTATTATTATTATGTGCAGCTCGGTAGGTTGGTCACTCATGGCTTAGCTGTTTGTAGATTGACTTAGAAAGGAGGAACCCTAAATCCCACCCTGAAGTGAGTGTGATATCTACTTTTCTACTGAGCTATGCTTTTATTCCCATTTTTACACAGCACTCATAGGAATCAGCCTATAGCTTATGGCATTTGAATGAGGAAAAACTCAGCCCTCTTTCCTTTTGTTTTGTTTTACTTTTGTTGAGTAACCTTTTGTTACTCAAGCCTGAGCAAGTCTCTGAATTTCCAGGTGAATTCTCTAACAACTAAGCTGTTCTGGAAATGATGGGCATAGAATCTATAAATCACCTGGCTTCTAAAAGCAATGCAGTGATCTCTGCTCCTTGCAAGGGTACATGAAAGTAAATGTTCCATGGACTCAGGTTTCCCTTGTTGAAGTAAAGTATAGAAGCAGAGATTTTCGTTGGTTAGCATTTTTCAGTTCTACCTGGTAATTTTGGGAGATAACACATTGCCTCATACACTGTGTAAAACCTTGTGTATATCAGATTGGATAGTAATGCCTAAAAGACACTTCAATATCACTTTTTATAGACACTGAAGTCCTACATTGGACCTAGGGTTACAACTTTGTTTATTACAGATAATTAGTTTAAGTAAGACACTATCTACATTAGCATATAGATTCTGCTGTGAATTTCAGAGGTTTGAATAAGTTTCAGAGAAGAAGATAGAAGAGGGAAATGCCTAGCATAGTCTTGATGTCCGAAATATCATTCTCTTCTCCTGTCGATGTTCTATGGTGGGAATAATAGTTAACACAGCAGAAAGATGCTGTGAACCTGAGAGATAAAATGTGTTATTATTAGACACATCATTCAGACCCTCAGGTGAAGACAGCTGTGAAAGAGCAGAGTATTAAAATAGTATCCTCCCTCAGTCCTATCATCTTTACTTCTCATGTACTTCTTGCTAGACAGATATAAACTATAAATGCCTATCTCAGATATCATCAAACTATAGGGACAATGCAGGCATACAGGATTTCTCTAAGGGGTGAACAAATTGGTTTCATTTTTGTGTGGGTTACCATCAAACATCTAGTAGCATCACAGAAAAGATTTTGCTATGTAGTGATTTTGTCAGGCATAGGAGAGATCAGTTTCAGCAATGTCATTACAGTTTCCCATCTCCAGCAACAGCTGATATTGCCACTGACTTCATCTACAAGTTGCTGTCCTTGTGTCTTATCTGGAAATTGTAAAAAGCTAATTGACTAGTTTGACTAGTTCAGTCTAGTTTAGATACTTGCTTGAAAATTAACCATGTTAAGGACTCAATTGCCTTCAAACAGGCTGATTTTACCACTTCTTCAAGAAGCATAAGAAAAGATAAAAGATGGTAGTGACAATTGATGTGGCTCTTGCCTACATGTGAGCTTTCACTGATGGCAATATGAGAACAAGGGAATCACCAAGATTTCTTTGTTAGAAATTCTCTGTGTAAACAAGACCTGTGAATTTAGAGTGTCAAACTTACTATTTGACAAGTTAGATACTAAAAGGATTATTTTTGTTACTACTAAGCTTGAATGTGATGTACAACAAGGGTTGATATTTTTTTTCTTGGTATTTTAACTGCTCTTGAAAACATTTTGTTGAATAGTAGGAGTGGTTGGTACTTTTCCAATTTGGAACTGCTTAGCTCATGAGTTCATAAAATAGCTTCCACAACTGAAAAATACTGATGCAGCACAGGAAAAAAAGATAAAATCTGCATACTTATAAACACATTATTTTCTCTTTCTACTTGAGGTCCAGATGTTAAAAGCAAAACACATGGATAGAAAATAATTTTGATCTAATGTTTAAATAATACAAATACATTTTACTTCCTTCACTTGAAGAATTTTATAGAGCTCAGGATTTCTGTTTGACAGTTGTTATGTGATGCACAATAAGAGCTAGTGGTATGCTTGAGGTTAACAAAATCAGCGTTACAACATAATACGCATTTCACTTCATCATCATTGAACTATTTCCTATAGAATAAAATCACTGTGGTAACAAAAGAACTTGTGTATTGTCTATTCAGTACTCTGCTTCCTTGTGAGAATCAACACAAAACAGAAATGCTTCATCTTTTAAACAGTCCTGGCCCCAGAGTCTGTGATGGGATGATGTCAGCACCTCATGCTGTAGCTGCTTCTCAGCAATATGTCATGATCTGGTGTACAGATGTGCATGAAGACATCATGAGGAGATGTGCAACACCTTCGCTCTTGTGATACTTTCCAAATCTATGAATGCCCGAATTTCCATGTGACCAGCTGTGCACATTCCCACCACCTCCAGTGTCATTGCTTCTGGCAGAGGAGCACTGTGAAAACTGTACAACAGGGAGCAGGCACCAGCTTACATGCCAAAGCCAGGCTGCTCCCAACTCAAGATGCACAGACATCTATTTCTGTCCTAGAAAAACTGTTCAGTGCACAAACATTTTGGGATGGCATGTTCTGACTGTCACATCAGTTTAAGCAGATGCATTAGTTTTCATTTGTAGAACAAATGGACTTTTCTGATAAAAGATACAGCTATTTGGTTTCAAAATCAATTTTGTTGTGTGCTGAACAGGTGAATATCAATCCACTCATTCATGAACTTCTGCATGGAATCAGACTGTTTGCTCAGCAGAGATATCAAACTCAGGTTGCTGCAGTTTTAGTGATGAACTTACTTGGCATCCAGTGACAATAAAAACCAGAGGGTACTACAGGTCAAGCTTCAACTCCATCAGCAGAACTCTGGAGGGAAGCTTCCATAGTACCTGCTGCGTTGTTGTTCCTTCTATTCAGTACTATCAGCATCTCTCTTTGTGATGAGCACTAGGTTTTTTATTTTAAACCAAAAAAAAATCACAAGGGGATCCATATGCCAAGGTGGTGTAATATATGATTTGCACAAGGAAGGATGAATAGACGCAAAATACCTCCTTGAAAAGCGAGGAGTTGAGTTTTCCTTTTTAATGATAAAGTTTCATGTCACACTCAGTATTTCATTGTGAGTCTCCCACAAAATCATTTGATTGGAAAAGCAGAGGATAACTGGCATGACAAAAACAAGGACACAAGAAGTGAGACGTTATGTGCTGTTTCCACAAATATTACTGCTAATTGTGTCAATTAAATTATCTAATTAGTCTACAGTAAATCACTTGAACATGCACTAACACAAATTCAAAGCATATGTCTCTACAGAGAAACTAATAGTTCCTAAAGGGTCAGAGTTTAGGAAAAGCCATCAGACATGGCATGATCAAAGAATAACTATGATTTGAATTTTTTTTAATTATTGAACATACCTAAGTAACGTGCAGATCATCCTGCTGCCTGGGAAATGATCTGATAATAACCATTACATGTGGCATACTACATCCTGAACATTCTAGGAAACCGCCAAAAACTATGTCTGAATCAAAGGAAGGCTGAGCTCACTTTGAAAAGCCTTTGTGAAAGGCAGAATACGTCTGCTGGCCTGTGCTCTGCCAGCTTGGAGCAGGACATGGCCACCTGCAACATACTGCATAAGCAGATCAGGAGAGGCAAAACCTGCACTGGGCAAGTAAATATTCCCAGGACCACTCTCTCATCCACTGAGACCAGCTGGCAGGGAACAGCCCATGCCATGTCATTAAGTTCTCTTGCAGACCCAGGAAACATGCTTCTGAGCTCGAGGGCCTCTTGGGCCCAGACCGGGGTGCCCAGGAGTTTTTCTAGGTGAGTGTAGGTTTGCACTGTCCAAAACAGCATCTGGATATTCTCTTGCATGGACAGCTCAGGCAGTCCCAGGATTCTCCAGCACTCCTAATTTGCTCGTGCACAAGAAGTCATTACACCAGTTTTACCCTCTGAATGATGCACTCTTGCAGGGTTGTCACCATTTTTATATAGAAAGCATAAGTATATTGCAGACACTGAGATCACAGATTTGACTGATTTCTTGACTAAGAACTGAGTTATTTCCCAAATTAAATCCTATATCTATATATGATCTTACCTGTAGCTATAGAAGACTGAAGCTAATGCCACTGTCATATTCTTCCAATATGCATACTTGCCCCAAACTGGCAGGCCAACGATCAATTTCATTATCAATATCTCATCTTAGTCTTTGACAACAATCCTAGTAAGATGCATTGCCTGATATGAAGAAAGGAAATGGTCTAAGAAGACTAAAGGTGAAGAAAAAGTTGCAATCTGATGTTTGATGCTTTCTGGAAACAGTCATTTCCAATCATCAGTAAAATATAAAATAAATAAGGAGTATTCAAAGAGTAGGTAGTTACAAAATCTTTTGAGAAATCAGTATTTGGAAGAAGGTTCTGCAAAGTAATGAGCAGGAGGCTGTAATTTTTCATTTGATACCATTTGACGTCATTGCTCCATTGTCGTTTCATTTGTCACATATCCCTTGTTTAATAAGAAATAAACTAAGTTCTGATTTAGTTGTGGTGAGACAAAATCACCTGAAAAACACAAACATATGGTTATCATCTGGGTATGATATACTGTGTGGTTTAAATATAATTAATATTTTACATAAGCATATCTGAATATAAGCTCAATAGTTTAATCTGCATAGAAGAGTATTTAGATTATATCAAACGGTAACTGAGAGGAATTTAAAACTATATTAACTAAACAGTGATCAGGTTTCAGTTCATTACTTTTTTCTGTTTGTTACTTTTTCTGTCTAACTAAAGATACACTATTTAATGACACAGTTGCTCAGGAAGGCAGCATTTATTAAAGCAATACTTGTAGACGTGCTTCCAAGGACTGTGTGTGTCCTGAAGAAAGAAAGCATGAAACTTCAGTATCTGTATTGTCAGAGAAACATCCTACACCTTCATCATGGTCAGAATTCTTTGAATAGTAAGAATGATCCTTTTTTTCCCTTTCAGTCAAAATCAAGGTCAAAATCAAAAGCGTTGTCTCCAAGAGGGATCTTACAGTAGATGCCTTTCATTCTCAAGTCTTCTTCCTCATATAACACAGTTAGTAGTTTTGCAAGTAATTCTGGTACTGAGTATAAAACAGAGTTACTGAAAAGGGGTAAGCCTCAGTAGCACAAGCAAATACACATGGGTGTTTCATAGACAGATAAACAACACCTACAAATCTTGCATAGTTGTGGTGCTGTGCAGAAAGTTCCTCAAACACAGCTGAACTGAAAGTAACTTTAAAAAATCATCAAGGTCAATTAAGACAGAGAAGTAGGCCAGGGTATAAAAGAAGAAACAGATTTTGATTTTTCTTTTGTGAGACTGGTTTTTCTCTCCTTTGAATAGTGTTAAGATATGCCCCTGGTGCATGACCTTTATCAGGTACATCATGAACCCGTTTTTACTTTCTATGTTATTTAAAGGTAAATGTTATTGATATTATTGATTACTCTGCTTCACAGGCAGTGCAGGTGTTGTAATGAAACTTAGCACAAGTGTTAGAGTCTTTTAAAATTTGCTTTCTTTTCTAACTACTGGTTTGCATAATTCAGAAATAATTAAGCATTCATGCAAAGGCATTTCACAAAGCAAACTCAAATATAGTCATAAATATGCATGCAGGGTTTTTTTTCCTCTTGGAAGGAAACAAATAGTCTTACAGTGATGGCTTTAATTTATTCATCATAATGATCAGAAATTTACATATGATGATCAAATTTTCCAAATGCAACATGTTGCAAAAATTGCACTATTTTTAACTCAAGTTGCTGGAGCCTTTAAACAAAGGAATTTTTTACCACCAGCTAAGATGTATTAACTAAAAAAGAAATTACTTTTCATGAAGATCAAGAAAGGACATTTATACACTATAAGCCACAGAAATGTGTCCATTTTCTGAGAAGAAAAGGCTTTTTTTTTTTTTTTCTGGGAATACTTGTTTAACATGAATCATGGGATTGTCTTTGCTTGCCATTTAACATAAAGGTCCCACATTTGTTTGGATGGCCCAAGTTTCGCTCTTCCATGTACTAAAATTTATCCTTATAGAGGAAGAAATCTTATTCATGGAGAAAATATGCATTTCAGAAAATGCCTGAAAATATGTAAGAAAAGTTTGAAACTGTATACCACATAAAATTAATCTAGGCAGAAGTTAATTTTCTTCCTGAATGGCACTTAGTACTGCATTTGCACAGGGAAGAGCTGTCCTAAGGGCTGCCTGCTTCCACAAGGAGCTGACAGTCCAAATCTAGGACAGAAATAAGAGAGAGGTAAGCAGGAGATAAAAGTAAGATGTTTGCTTGAACATCAGGCTTGAATTTCACTTTCTTCCTTAGAAATAGGAAGCAAAATAAATATTTCAAATAAAATTAAGATTTTGCAGCAGGAGGAGAATTGCCTCCTCAAGTCTAGGAAAAAGGAGTCATTGTTGAAACGTTTTCAATTCTTCCATAAGTATTTGTTGTCAAATTGGATTATTATGAGGGGTGGTGACACATGAAGTAAAATTAGAAATTAGAGGTAAAAGGTTTAAGTAACGAATACTGAGAATGATGAAATGATTAAGAGGAAAAGGAAAAAAGAAAGCTGTGGGAGAGCTGTAAGAGAACACATGGAGAAATAGGTGGGAATAAAATACATATATAATACATACAAAATATAGTGGCTTTGCTCACTGAACTATTTCCCTCCTCCATCCTAGTTACTAAGATTTGTTTCTGGAGCAGGATGTACATATTATCTAGTATGTCGAATTCCACCTCCAAAACCTGGTGTCTTCCTGTACCAGGGAGCTCACAGAAATCTAGAAGTTACATCTGAAGCACACTGATAAAGTACATTACATACCAATACTACTACTGCTATAGTATTAATAGAAAGAGAAGTGTAAATATAATTAGATTAACAATAACATTGAATGAAATGAAGGTATGTCAATATTAGTGACTGTATTATAGATTTGAGTTGATACATGGATTTTCAGGGCTTACTGAATTCTGCTAAGTTAACTTCTGCCTGGGAAAAACTGCATGTTAGAAAGCAGATACAGTGCTTGTCAGTGTTGGTAGAAGACATAGCTATAGCTTTCCACTTATTAGGCTGAAAACGTATCCTGTACTGTATTGCTTTGGGCTTTGTCAGTATACACAGTGTGCATTTTTGATACAACACCGGCTGATCTAACCAGACACAATGTGACTCATGTAACAAATGGCACTAAAAAGAGATTTACTTCTTTGCTGTGTAAAACCAGGCAGCTGCTTTGACAACTGCATTTGCAGATGCCCTTTCGTATTAAAGACAGCTAGGCTTATTAAAAAGTACTTGACACTATATCCATATTGAATTTCTTGGTTTTTCATTCAGAAAACAGAAACATCACCAAAATGAAGTTTTGGAGACTTACACAAGCTTCAGAGGACATGTAGATCTTATTCAGCTTATTGGGACCTAATGAAACATCAGGGCAGTTTTCAGAGCTGTAGTTATACCTTGTCCATTTTGTTCTCAGGAACAGCAGCTTATTGTAGACTTCTGCAGCCATTGAAGTCAGGATTTGCTTTCTGCATGCTGGAAAAAACATATTTACGTAGTTCTTTTTGTGCAAAGGGAAAGAATATCCTGACCTAGTCAATACATTTCTCTGGCATCAGCTATTCTAGTTACAGATCTGGCACTAGAAAATATAGTGCTGAACTGTGCTTATTGGACAACTGTTGCCAGTCCAGCCTCCCCCAGAGTCAGGGCTTCTCCTCTTGCAGAGTAAGTATGATCACACTACGGGAAATGAGAAGGACTTGCTCCCCCTGCAATTCCCAGTTGAGGTAGGAGGGAAAACTTCTTGTACTGTCTCAGAGACAAATGAGTATCCTTGACAACATATCATATCAATAAAGCCACTTTTAGATTTGCTTAGTCACAGTTAAAACTCTCAGAGCTTCCAAGAGCTGACAGAAACGGGGGGCTAAAGTCTCCATGAGCCATCTGTAATCCACGTAGCCACTGCTGTCAGACAAAGCCAAGAGCTTAAGGAATGTTTACTATGCATAGAAGAATATAGGAGACAGCAAAACTAAGAAAAGGAGAAAAAAAGAAGTGCTGGCAATTGATTCATATACTGTTCCAGCTCCTGGGGGTTTGCTCCTGGAATGATGCACCCAGCTGAAGGTACAATGAGTACAGCTTGCATTTTACAATAAGCATCCTGCTCAGCTTTTCCATTCTCCTGCTAAGCCTGCATGTTGTATTTCACAGGTGTTGTCCAGGGACATTCAAATCAAGGGCAGTTTTATTAATCTGATAAATTACTCTGGATAGAGAAGTTAGAAACAATTCATTTTATTCTTGTCCAAGGGAAGCTGCTGACTGTTTTGCTTTTGACCTTCTGTCTTGCAAATTGGGGAAACTTCTGAATTTTAGCAGGGTACCAGGTGCCCAATTCTGAAAGGAAAGTTTGCTCTAGAATGTGGAAAATGTCAAAAGCTAGTCCTTCATTTTAGAATCAGTTGTACAGTCAAAAGTGACTTCTGTTTTCATTTTATGGGAATTACTCATCCATAAAAGTGGACTTAATATGCCAAAGCATAGCATGTGCGAACAGTTTTTGGACATTGTTTTCTTAACACACATTTGGAAAACCACAGAACCCAGGCACGGAATGGGATAGAAACAGTATTTCACAGTGCTTCTTCCTGCATCTCTTGCCATTAACTCTAGTGCTATGCTGTAAGTGTACTCTCACAACACTTCAAACACTACAAATATATCAGGTATTATCATATATTAAGACTGATACATTTCCTGTTACAATCAGTGTCTTGCTATTTGTTACTGCTTATTATTTATTTTAGAACAAGAAAGATTATCCATGTTAGAAGCTCAAAATGATAATATTCCCATAAAAAACTATTGAGAGGCTAGTGTTGTGTTTGAGGAGGATAAGGAGTTGGATTTGGGTTTTGAATTCTGTGTGGTTGAATAGCTTCTTGAAACAATCACAGTATCTTTATTCAGTGAGGCACAGGTTAATACTGTCCCAGCTGAAGCTATGCTTCCTTGCATGATGGGAGAAAAAACATTTTGGGTAGATCATAGGCTTCTTCCTTACACTTTGCCCCTGAAGACAGTGTCCTGCATTAACTGTACAATAAGACTCCAACAGAACATCCAAGGGTCATATATAATGAACTGGAAAAAAAAAAAAATACAGGAAAAATAAATGACTGGGACTAGAGTAAAAGGATTAAAAGGTCCTGCTGTCTGTATGCAGCCTTGCAGCACTGTGCAGGCAAGGGGAAGTGCTACATGTTGGAGACCTGGGTAAGGTTTAGCCTTTCTGAACTCGGCCAGCATTACAGGAACAGAGTAAGTGATGGAGAACATACATGTAAAGGAAATATTTGTGTAGAGAAAATAGCTGTGTTCCCAAATGTTTTGTGTAGCTTATGTTTTTTTTTAAACTTCAGCACTTTCTGTGAACCAGAAAATTACTTCTTCATTGAACTTCTACATGGAAAACACTGTAAGGAAATAAGGTTTTGTTGCCCTGCTGCAAACCACATTCTTGTGTTCAAAAAGGTCAGTTTAGAAGACATTTGGCTATCATAATTTATCCTGTTCCTACTACCAAGTAAAAGAGTTCCTGAGCCCTTGTAGAACTTTATTGTTGGTTTAAAAGTTTCCATAATTGTTTATACTTCCTGGTTTTAGAAGATTCTTCATTAGGATTGTGGTTTTAGTTGCAGTCTCACCAAAGAGTAAGCGTATAAACCTGTGTTTTGAGCAACACTTGTATTGTGGAAAGGAGTATTTATTTCGAAATTTAGGTAGAGCAAGTTCTCATTTTGTTAAAATACACTTTCTGTATCTATTTTCTGTAACACATCCTTTTATTCAAAATATGTAGCCACAGGTTAGGTTTTTGGTTAGAAGACTCATGCACAAATTATAATGTTTTTTTCAGACATGACAAAATCATTGAGCATAGTAAACCGAGAAAAGTCAAAATAACAAGATTATACATTTATTTGACTCAAGTTTAGTGTGTGCTTTCAGCCAACACTTGTGTCTACATTAGGTTTTGTTGATTAGGTCAAAGCAATTTTTATGCATTTTTATGGCAACTTAGTGCGCAAGTTCAGGAGAAAGTTCTACAAACAACTGAGTTTGTGGCATAGAAGCAGAGGCAAGAAGAAGAGGGCAGTGTTGGGCTTGATTCAGTCTGGAAAAAGAAAGAAAAGGAGTAGTAAGAGACAGCCAGGTGACAGGCCCAGTCCTCTTATTTCTCATTTTGATAGAGTTACATGGAGGCATTGTGCATCTCAGAAAGTTTTAAAAAGTCATATAATTAAAAATTTATATGCATTTATATATAAATACAGACACACATACCTATGTATGCATATAGCTGAGATATACTTCAATTTCTTTTTAGGGAAGGGTAATTTTTTATTAGGTCAGCAAAGACAGCTTGAACTGTAAAATGCTGTAAATCTAACACTGCTTAGGATTTTAAAAGAAGTTTGAAACATGTGATAAGTTACCACGATTTTTAGTCATGCATGCTTTTTCAAACATACTTCTACAGAACAATGAGTGTTGTACTCAGGCTAGTTTTCCCTCTTTCAGCTGTTTGTACCACAGCAATCATAGTATCTAGGTGCCAGTTTTGACAAAGTTTCACTGGTAAAGATACAATTATTACAGGTTTCATTGTGAAATAACTGGTTATGTGTCAGCAGCTGCTGTAGCGAACTGCAAATGCATCAGTAACTATGTAGAATGAGTGCTAGGAAGGTTTGGAAACACACCACTGAGTACTAGAGAGACATCAGACCCTGTAGAAGACTGTATTGTATTCCTATTTTGTAGAAGGTTCATTTCTGTGAAAATCACTTTTAGAGAGATCTTCAAAAGACAAACTTCCATGCAAAAAATCCAGATTGCTGAAAGCCAGAATTCTAGTATATTTTTATGTCTTTCAGAATACATGAGAATTATCATTCAATTATCTTTGAAGAGTATTTTGGGTATTATAATTGATTCCTTAATTCTAAGAAAGACTCAAATCAAGATGACAATATTGACTTGGCAGAGAAAACTAGTGACAGTAATAGGCTGATGTAGCAATTAATATTTTAATAGATTTGTTTACAAAAATAGCTGCTTTGTACTGTAGCCACCACTAGCATAATGGGTAAGTTTGATACTGTAGTCATTTGCTAACGCAGGCAGTCATTTGGTACCTGCTTTGAATCTTATAAAAGTGTGTTATTGAATCAATTACTAGGTAGTACATGCCACAATACTTACAGGTACAAAGTATATAGGTATGCATACTTTCAGTAAGACCTCTCTGCTTTAATTCTTCCTGGTAATTCATGCTTATAGAATTTCACTTCTTGTATATATGTGTAAGAAAGTAAGATCTACATTTCTCCTTCTTGTGATATTTGGAGAATGTTACCCACTGTAATTATAAGTCGTGCGCCTATAGCAGGTCTTTAACATACAGGCCTCTCTCAACTGATGGAATATAATCTATTACCCTGCATATTTCTTAAAAATGTAGTATTTAATTCTTCTAATAAAAAACACGTATCCTAATATGAAGGGAATCCAAGGCAAAAGAAAAGTTTATATTCTTACCTGAGCCATCAGCTTGTGCCATATCAGCATAGGCAGAATGTGACCATTATTCTCAAGTATGTTTCAAGCAACTTTTTTCTGTTAGGGGTCAATTTTCTGAGTGAGAAAAAACTTCAGAACATTAAATTTTAGAGCAAAGCTTGTGCAGGTAATTCGAAAGGTCTAAGGAACAACAGCAGCAATGGTGTGCATGGGCTGAAATACCCTTGTAGCCAGAATATGTATTAAGAGCCTGATAATCAAGAAATCTGACTGCTGAAGCCTTGGTGGTATAGAATCATAGAATCACTGAAAGTTATTGGTTAGAAGGGGCCTCAAAAGATCAACCTAGTTCATCCCCCCCTGCCAGAGCAGAGTCAGCTACAGCAGGTCACTCAGGAACACATCCAGGTGGGCTTGGAATGTCTCCAGATACAGAGACTCCACAGTCTCTCTGGGCAGCCTGTTCCAGTGCTGTCACCCTCACCGTGAAAAATTGTTCCTTAAATTTATAGAGAACCTCCTATGCTCCAATTTATAACCATTGTCCCTTGTCCTGTTGTTGGTCACCCCTGAGCAAAGCTTGACTCCATCCTCCTGGCACTCACCCCTTACATATTTATAAACATTAATGAAGTGTAGCAGGGTGACATTCAACTATTCCTGTGAAAACTATGTTGGCACAATTTTGCTCAAATTCTGAGTAGTTTTGAGAACCTTATCAACTAACATGTGTAGTTATCTACAATACATATCTCCATATTTTTGTACATATCTAACATTTGTACTCATTGAGGAAGAGACCTAGTAAAAGTTGGACTTTTCCAGTTCAAAAATACCAAAATACCAAAAAGTGGGAAAAAAGAAGAAAAAAAGGGAAAAAAAAACCCAAAATAGCCTAGAGGAAAATTTAACTTTAACAATAATTTTTCTTTTCTATTCACTTCAAATTTAGTTTCCTTTTAAGTTCTGGGCACAAGTTTCATTTTAAGTTGGGGTCATTTCCTATTTTATCCGAATAGTTTTTCCATCTTAATTAAAATCAGTGGATTATGCAATTCTCTTAGATTGGAAGAAAGGAAAGTTTATTAATTTACATTTAAATAAAACTGATTTTCTGAACTTTTGATATAGTTGCATTTTTAATATCTTGTGCTTCATATTATATTTATAAGTGGTACTACTGGAATTGTAGGGAATCTTGGCTCACATTTCTGACTGTTATCCTTTAGTAATAGCAGAGCTTTTGAAGCCATGATAGTTTAAGAACACCGTCAATGAAGAGCTTGTAGCTGGAAGTAAAATTCTTTTATGAAATCAGTAGGTATAACTGGAAGAAGAGGTAATCTGAAGAACTTTTCTGAAAAAATTGTTCATTTCCCAGTTCCATTTGGTCTAACTGAAAACATTATTCATTACACCTGATAATATATTGTGTTGTGGTGTCTTGAATGGCAACTTTCCTACCTCAATATTTCCTGATCATCAAATATGTTTTCATAGGTATTCAATATAAGTAGGCAGAATATTCAAGTGGAGGGAGTACATTTTAGTACATACAGCATATAATATGTAGTATATTGTACAAGAGAAGCACTAAAGAACTGAAATATGTGTTATTACTAGGAATTTTCCACAGTACAAATAGATGTAAGATTTACTTACAACACTGGTAAATTATGTTGTACATAGACATGCACAAGAAATTTGACAGTTTAAGTTTGCTCCTTTTAGTATTCAAGCGAGAATAACTGTGTGAAGATATTTCCTTAAAGATTTTTTATTTCATATTTCTTTTTGCGTTGAAACCTGAAGAGGCTTCCTCATATTTAATTTTGTGCTGTCATATGTACAAACAACCTCATTCTTACAGCCCTTTCGGGCTTGGCAGTTTCATATTGAAAAATGTTCATTTGGAGCTGATAATGTGTATTTATAGGTGCAGCATTATTAGTGACTTGAAATTCTTCACTGATTTGAAGGTGGTGCTACCTGGATTTTCCTAAAAAATGCTACCTGGATTTTCCTAACACTATATTGTACAAATTTGAATATTGTTGAGGTTCAGGGAGGTGTCTCCAAAAGCACTTGAAGGTGTGCTGATTTATTTAGACCCTCAGTGTGATGCCTTAGATTTAATTGGCAACTCCTACTTAGTGGCAGTCATGCATCTAAATCTTCTCGTATCATGCTGAAACAATGCCTCATGAAAGATGATATGCATTAAAAAACAAACAAACAAAAACAACCAAACAAAAAAAGATTTAAAAAATAAAATAAAAAAAGAAAAAAGATATAAACTTAATCATTTTAAGTCAAAATAGGGAACATCTCTTTTTTAAACATTTACAGTCAGAAATCTAGCCCTTAGGAACTTTTTTCAACTGCTAAGCCATTACAGATGCAGCCACCTGTACCGAAGATAGACTCAGTGATAGCTTTTGAGACTGTGAAAGTTATGTCCTTAAGGAAAGTTGATTTTTCTCTTTTCTGCAAAATAGTCTGTAGTCAATTTAAATTTCATCAGCTTGAAACTTACCACAACATTGTGTCATGCTCAGTTACCGATTGATTTAATTATGCTCTGCAAGAGAACTTGCCAATAAAACAAGGTGTGAGGCACTGTTACTGCAATAAACTTGGAAATTTCAGAGAGAAATGCAATATACTTTGAATTTCTAGTCCCCACACACTCATTACCTATTAATATTGGATGAAACTTCTTGACAAATGCATTGTCAGGAACAGTTTGTTTCCATGGGTGTAATATCAGGCAGTTATGTCTAATACAAAGTTAATGTCTATCTATGAAAATAGTTGTGCTGTCTTAAAACTAATTCACATTTATGTATACAATTATATTGGTATCTAACATCGCAGTGAACTCATCTGTGCATTCATGTGTACGATACAAATATTTTTGCTCTTTTAAGTAGGATTCTTACAGATAATATGAACATTTTTTAGCTGAGCTTGGTTTTCTTCTTCATTAGTTACATGTTGAATATTTGGGAGTCTTAAAGTATATTTTCCATTTCTTGCTGGATTGGGGAAAATGTTTTTTGAGATATTAAATTTGGAGGGCTACCAAAAGCACATTTCAAAAAGGACAGCACAGAGAATGGCAGGACAGTGAAGATAAGAGCACAGCAAGGTGAAGCGGAGCAAGGAGAAACATTTGAAGTAAATTAATAAGGTTGAAAATAGATAAATTATCTGCCAGCTATACAGAAAACTATTGACAGTACAGTATAGATACTTTACGTTAACTATAATTAATTTTCCTCTGTCAAACCTAATTAGTCATTGGTCAGTATCTGTGAGACTTCATTTCAGAAATGAAAAATTAATATAGATAAACACACTATGTCCAAGAATACCATATATCAAAAAATGCAGCTATGTAACATGTTTAGCTAAATCATTGAAACAGTGTCCTCCAACTAGAAGGACAGTAACAAATATTAAAAATATACTGAGGCAGAAATTAACATACTTGAACTTTTACCTGACAAAATATTATAAAAAAACCCAACCACTCTGTGTCACCAATATAAGAATTTTACTGATTTCCTGAAAGCGTAAGCCCTGATTTTTCAGTTTCTTAATCCTATCCTCAGAGGATAGGATTGAGTCCCACTAGGTGGGACTCATTGTAGTTGAGTGAATTATTTTCTAGGGAGTTACAAATAAATATAGCTGACTTAAGAACACTATATCCATCAATGGTTTATTTTTATATATCTAGTCAGTACAAATGAGATTTACTTAAGGGTGAATGTTTCGTACCTGAGGTAAGATCCAAGACCCTTGTGAAGAATCATATATTTCCCTTGTAACACAGAAGACAAATTACATGCCTTGAAGTGGGAACAGGAAGACCAGCCTGCTAAGCAGAAGGCAAGCAAAGTCTCTCCTAGGAGAAAGAGCTCTAAGGAGAAACTTCTGAGACTTTCACCCCTTCATTTCCTAGAGCAACAGCTCTTTTCTGAGCATCTGGGATAAAACTTGTCAGAAATGTAGAAAAGTTTAATTTTGCCTCTTCAGTATGAAAACCCAAGTCAAGGTTGATTCCACTAAAGAAAAGCAAAGAGAAAGAAGAGCTGAACAAAGGTGTCACACCTGGCTGGTTTCCCCTCCCACTGATTCCTGTTGGTGCTGGCAATAGGGAGAGGGCAATAATTCCCAGGAGAGACGACAGAGACTATCCCTTTTAGGATGGTCCCTCTCTGTCCTCCCCCAATGTTCTTCTACAGTGGCAACCACTTTTCTACATTCCTCATCCAAGAGGTGTGGAAGCATGGCTCAGCATAATTTTAAGGACTGGTGAAAACAAGTCACATAGAAGAGCTGTGATCATTTTGTTGCTGTAGCAGCTGGTAATTAGACAATGGCTTATTACCAATTACCCTTAGCATCCATGCAACCAGCATCCTCCAGGTGTTTTCTTAAGAGAAGGCCTGTTATACACAGAGTATAAGAATGATTCTACCTTTAACAGAAAAATAAAAAAATTAAAAAAAAATTAGTATTTCTATCTGTGATAGAAAATAATACCCTTAGTAATTTTCAATTAATCTGTTATTAGGTTACTGAGTTGTGATTTAGTGGCAAAAAATTAGCCACATTTTGTTAAAAACTTGACTTGAAACAGTTAAAAATTAATGTGACTTTTGAGCTTTCATCTTCTGACCAAAGAATCACTTTCAGGACACCTAAAGCTATTTTAGTCACTTCTTGTTAGTCCATGTGTATCAGTAAATTCATCAATGAAATTAATTAAGTAAACCTGGTGTGGTTTTTCTACTTTCCCTTTCTGTCTTGCTGCCGTTTTCCTCAAAGTTCTTGTTTTAGAGACTATTAATGAATGATTATAAGTATGTTTTATAGTTACTAGTACAACTACACCTGCTATAGCTTACTTGTTTTCAGATGGGGTCCCTTTATAGGATGAGAGAGCATGACAGAATTTTTGAAAAAAATATGAAAGCCCAGAGTGGTTTTTTCACAAGTCTTTGTCCGTCTTTGTGAAAAACTGCACCAGGTTTTCTGAAATATTTATTAAACTTAATTGTTGTAGAAAATTATCGGAAGTACTTGCTGGCTCAGGAAAAAAGTTTAAAATATGTGTTATAGAAATTTAAACCGGAAGCAATTTGTTGTAACAATTTTGCTCAACATATGCAAAGTGAACCGTTGTTAAAGACATAATAATATGAGCAGCAAGCCTGGAATAGAAGTAGTGAGTTTTGTTTGTTTGTTGTTATTTTAATCTTAAATAAATTCAGGCAAGATGCACTCCCTTGTGTAATGCTCTGCAATACAGTGTTCTAACACTTGATGTTTTCACAGGGATGAAATTCCTTGCTTTGAATTTCATGAGGACTGTTGTAATGTCCATTAGCTCTTTTTTCCCGCTGATGTCTGATTTTCACTGTCAGTAATGAGAACAAGAAGGCTAAAATAAACATACAGATCAGGATGATCAGATTGTATAGTGAGGTGCTCAGAGAAAGGAAGGGATTACAGGTTTTGTGCTTTTCAGAGTTAGTAGATTATAGGCACTGGCAAACAGAATAATCATTTGCATAGATATCTGACACATGATTATGTTTTAAATGATTTATGTAAGGCTTTGACAGGCTACAGTGATGAGGATGCTAGAAATACGATGGATGAATGGAAGATACTCAGTGAGGTGAATGTGAATTGGAAAGTCAATATCGATTTGAAAACCAATCAGCAAGAATAAGACTGCTCAGTTTGTGTGCACAAAATACTGGGATAAGGGCTGTCTATAAAGACAAAGTGGAATTTCTGAATACTACAGAAAATATTTTTCCTTCAGTGTTCAAATATTTGCATTAAAATGTGTGATTCAATTGTTTGTGCCTCAAGAAATCACAGTCTTTTCTATCCTAGAACCTTCTCTCCTATTGCCAGAAGCCTGACCTGTCTACCTAGTATTTAGAGACTCATTTCCCTTTCAGCAACATGAGAAGGGCAGGGTGGTTGTAACTCTGACTTCTGGCTGAGAACCCCACCATAAACCAATTCTTTAGATTGTTGTTTTGGTGGAGACACTTGGCTGCCCTGATCTTGGTGCTGCTTTGAAACGGTTCGGGGGAGAAAAAGCCCCATTGTTCTTATTCAAAGCAACTTAAAACATATAAAGGACCTCAAAAGACTGCACTTATTTATAAAGAAAACTACTTAGGGCCAAGTTATTGTCTCAGTGTTTTTGTATAGCCTCGTACAATAGGACTGCACTGAGAGAAGCTTCTAATATTGCATTTAGCAGAATGCATCCATAAATATATTGAAGAGAATTAAGGTTAAAAACCATGAGCTCTATACTTAGGAGGTACCAAAACTGATGCTGATAAAAAACAGTTTAGTATATACATCATCTCTTCATTAAACTTTATACTATTTCTGATTGCTCAGCAAATGAGAAACAGTTCAGTATTTCATTTGAGTCCCTTTGTTTGGGGTTTGACACCATGCTTTGCTTCCTGCATTACAGAATTATTAATATTCTCATGAGTTTTTCTATGATACCTGTGGTCATATTATTTGAATGTGCCAGAGGAATAATTTATTTATCTCTTTAATATTTTTGTGACATGAAATATTTTATTCCCATTTATTAGTCAGGGAAGTAAGATTCATATCTACTTTTTAAAAGATTGCACTCATTTTGGATGTTCAGCTGAAGATGGCCTGATTTTTTGGACAACTTACTGCATCATAGCATTATTTATCCAAAGTACAACTTGTGTGCAATTCAATAACAAATGTAGGAAAACTGCATTTCTGAGAGTCAGGTATGAAATCTTTGTAAGCACTAAAACCAACACTCTGTTGAAAATCAAGTTCCAGGTGATTTATCTAACACTATGTTAGGACATTCTCATGGATACATACATAAAACCATGTCTCCTAGGAAGTTCTAGCTGTCTGAACTGTAAATAATACTTTCTTTCCCTAGAATTCATGTTTACACAATAAGTAAGGGAAGTTTTCCTACAACAAATCCCTACTCAGAGCAATTCTAGCATATTGCAGAGAACAGAGGTAGAACCTGGGGGCTGAAGGGGATGAGAAAATGAAAATGAAAATACTGGATTTCCAAAAGGAGCTTCGTGAACTTCAGAATGCAGCAAAAAGAATGATAATGGAAAGTATATGCATACAAGGTCCATTATATTTGTTATCACAAATGACAAGTAAACAAATAGAAAGAGAAGCATGCAGCAAGAAGCTACTTTCACACGCATTCACTAAAGTAGAAGGCTTCCTTCTCATACTACAAAAACACAAGGAACACATTCTTCACATTTTTACTATTGAAAAATGCCACTTACCAGTCCGTATCTGCTGAATATGCATCTAGAAGTGTTTGTCTACCAAACTCCTTCCCAGGGGCTTTCCAGTATTAAACACCTTTCTTGCTTTACTTATTAACTTACTATCTACACTATGTTGCTGGCATTCTTTGCATTATAAAGAGCAGAGCTACCCAAAGATCTGTCACATGTAGTCATTACAATGGTAAAAACATACAAAGAGTAGCCAAATACTCTGTGGATCTCAACTTGTTTTATTTTCTATTCAGAGAGCCAGACACAACCCCAGCCAGGGCAGGAGGAGAAAGTGAAGAGTTGACCAGTCTGCTCATCTTACAGCATTGACTGTAAAGTTAACATGATATCAACAAGGAGATACTGTTAAGGGTTCCTTAGGACCTCTCTGCTTAGTAGGCAGAAATTCTCATCTGGCTTCCCAATTTTCAGATGCATTTGCCATTTTAAATTCATCTTCTGTTTATACTTTAGATTTTTTCTTAAATCAAAATATTTCCAAAATGTAACTGCTTCCAAAGGGAAATCGCATACGTTTCTAAATGTCAGCTTATTTTCATCTATCATGCCAGACTCCAAGTTTTGGAGTCTGATTTGAGTTATGCCAATATTATATGATTCTGAATGAGTGTGTGTAAGTGTTTCACCAAAGCCACCGTAATTTATACTGAGGGATTATGTCTAATGAAGTCACCAGATTCTCATGTAACTTTTTGCAGTTTTAAATCAATTTGGCCAAGTTTAGAGTTTCCCATGCTTGAAATTTTTAATGCAGGTACTACTACTGCATAAGTGATTTCTTGAAAACTGCAAACACTCTTAATGTAGGTACTATAAATTACAAGTGGGCTATGCTAAAAATATTAGCAGAGGTAATCAATCCATACCCCATAAGGGGGGATCATGCTTGTTTCACCACTAGCCACTTTTTCTAAAAATTCAGTGTAATCTAATGACATACTACCTACTATGCTGCATATTCATCAAAGCTACCTAGGGCATCAATCTTTATGGGAGTTGGTTTACAAAATCCTGAGACATTTTTTTAAAACCTAAACCATTTTTTTTTTTTTGCTCTTACAGAGTCTAAATAATCATTATTGTGGTGAAGCATTATGAAGATTGTGGTGTCCTAAATTTATAAAGCATAGAGTTCAAAAAAGGATGCTCAGTAGTTGCTATTTCTAAAATTCCCATGTTGAATAAAATATACAACCCAGAGTATGGAGTGGTTAGCATCCTTCATCTAGGTTTTACTTTCACAGACAATCTAGAGGTACTCTTTCTAATAGATCCCCCAAAAGACATTTTAACAGCTGTAATGAATAAGATGCTTTCTTACTTTAATTAATACATGTGCATACTTTCAAAAATTACTTAGTTGTTGCTTTCATTAGGCTAATTTTTTCTGGTCATAGTGAACACTGCCTATGCAATTTTCCAATTAAAATTACAGTTCTATGACTGTAGTTGAAGCTTTATCTACTGAGCCATCAATTCAGTACAGAAAATGATCTAAATGTTACAGCTTGATTACTTTTTCTTAAATAGCTATCAAGGTTATATATTCTATTCTAAATATATCTGTCTGTCTATATGAATTACTTGGCAGTATATGTACAGTACCTCTCAAAACCCCATTTTCTATCTTTAGAATGTGAACCTCGTACCAGTCTCTCAAGTATGCCTTAGAAGACAGCCCATGTTAATTTTTTTCCCTTTTTATATAGGGAAATATATAGACATATATACGTAGACACATAAATACATAGACACATATGTATAGACACAATACATAGACATAAGGCATAAGATAACTTAGTTTTCCAAAACCAAAAAATTTATTCATAAATTCAGTTGGTCTAATCAGTGACATTCTTTACTGTTTTCTATTTTCCTCTTCTCAAATTTACTAACACCTGGAAAAATATTCAAGAATTCTAAATTTTTCACAGAACTGGAGGTGATTAAACCCTTGCCATTAGGTCTTTATTATTTGATGCACCATGCAACAGAGGAGCCAGAGTGCAAATAGCTTATCAGGACCTGAATCACGTCATAAAGCTGTGTGTTGTTTGGGGTTCTCAGTCCAAAACAACTGTCCATTTGTTTATTTATTATTGTGCACATAAACTTACGAAAGGAAATATCTTTCTCTTACTGTTAAACTGCTTTTTGGTTGTTTTCATCAGAAAGAACACCTTTAAGTGGTCTTGCAATCTGTACCTCAGAGGAAAGAAGTTAATAGTTTATACTATTAGTATAAATTACCAATGTTTTGATATGATCACATTTCATCACTCAAGACCCTTTGACATGTACTCTAAATATATTAATTATTAAAGAATATAAAAAGTATTATATACATGTATTGTTTTTAAGGCATTATAAGATGACAGATTATGAGAGAAATATGAAAAATAGGGAGGTTTTTTAAAAATTATTTAGCAACAAAAAATAAGGGTTTCAAAATCAAAGCAGTTTCAAAAGTGTTAATTAGTGAAATATCATGAGACAGTAGACAGAAGTAGAAGCAATCAAAAATATATTTATTATATTTTATATATATATAATCTATAAGGTATTGTATGTCCATAAATATGATTTTGATACATAAATTTGTTTCTTATATACATGAGAAACATAATGGAGAACAGGAAATAGCCAGTAAAATAATAATTAGAAAGGATGAAATTTCTGAAAACTGATAAGGATAAGGATAAATGATACTGATAAGGATAACTGATACTGATAAGGATACTGGAGTAATTCTGTGCCTGATAGAACTACGTAAGAGCAATATTTATTGCAAGCTAGATATAACACAATTATTAATCACAGTTATTCAGTAAATTAAAAAAAGAAAATATTCATTAGGTACCCCTGTTTAGTATACCAACCAAGAAAGAAGTGAAATGAGGACATGAAGTATAAAATACCTCTGTACTGACTGAGAAAGATTCCAGGCACTGTCTGTAATGAATTGACAGAGAGCAAAATGGGGAAAAGGAGTGAGATTATGGTTCCAAACTCGGCAAAATGGCAATTCTGAAACAAGATACTGTTGAAAAACTGAGACTCCTTGCTGTTTCCAGATTCTTCTAGAGTAAATTAAAACTGCTCTCCTACACAAATCCAGGTTAAATTCCTATCTTTGTGGCAACAATGGTGCCTGACTCCTGCTGAGAAGACCTGATGCCTCTAGCTTGTCTCCCTGTGAGAGAGTGGCTTCATTTCTCAGAAAAATGTGAGAGTATATTTTACATTTTAGTATATAAAAGTGGTGTAAAATCACAGCACTGCATACTGCTGAACTTCAAGCATCATCTACCATGAATAAATATATTCAATTAAGATAATATTCAAGAGTCCTTAAAAATTGACTGAGGAAAAGTCTGTTCCTCTGATGTTCATTTTAATAATCTCCAAACAAGAAAACTCCAGCAGCTTGAAGAAATATTAATCTGTCATATTCAGTAGCTGGTAAGCCTTATATCAGTCCTAAGCAATAATAGGAATGCTGGTATAAAATTCACTGTTAAGAAATTCAGTGATAGGACTACAATTAATGTCAGCCAAAATGGTTTTACATAAATTATATCTAGTCAAATAAATATGATTCAAACATTTGATTAGATAAAAAATTTGGCTGAAAAAGTAAATGTGCAAATGTCATACCCTCACACCATAAAAAGTGTATTATAGAATGGTTTGAGTTGGAAAGGTTCTTAAAGATCATCTAGTCCCAAACCCTGCATGGAGGAGGGGGTTGGATACCCTTAATCTCCCTCACATTAGATCAAGTTGTTCTGAATGCTCTCCAACCTGGCTGCTACTTTATTTTCATTATTTCATTGATTGGAGCATATGATCAGGGTTAGAGAGTCACTGTGATCACCTTTTTCCATTCCTAGAAGTGGCAATTACACAGGCAGGTTCTTCACATGCCTTGTGACTGCTTAATCCCAGGTAACAAATCCAGACTGAAACGTGGCATGAAACTTCATGAAGAACAGTAACCACTAGAAGTGACTCTTCAATACATTATCACCACATACCCTAGCATAGTATTTGTTGTCAACCAAAGAGGTGTGTCCTTGTAAAATTACAGAAATCTTTCTCAGTTTTGGAGAAATTATGTTTTAGAAAACTTAAGCTCTTTTATATTTTCTTTTCTTAGCTTACCTTTAAATACTGAATCCTCAGAAACTGTTGACACCAGTGAAGAGACCAGAGCAAAGATGTATCACTGTTAGGTAAAAATGGTAGGAGAATTTTCCAACAAAATTTATCTGCACTGAATCTTATCAATGTTCCTTCAGTTTCAGTCTTGAACTGGAAAAGCTATCTCACACGCCATGTGTAATTTCGGCTCAGAGTGAATCTATCATGGAAAATTTTGTGGTGTAAGGAGTCAAACTCATGAGTAACTGAAACTGCAGATTTCACATCCTTATCTAATTCACTAATAGAAAATGTTTTTTTAATATATATATATTAAAAAATACTGGTGGCTATTCTGTGGTCCAGGCTGCCTTTTGTGTGCTTTGATTTATTTTGTTTGGTTGTTTGTTTTTTTTCTGAAGCCTATAACACTTTTGATTCAGAGCTTCAGAACAGCTTGAAATCATAAATGACACAAAAAAAAAATCTTCTTGTATCATTTTAATTATGAATTGCATTTGAAAATCACTCCCAATTTTTACAGGAGACAAAAATATCACTTATAAACCCATAAAGTTTTTTTTATCTGAAAGGAGGGTATTTTCTGCCTTTTTTTTTTTCTTTTTAGATTCTTGAATCCATTCTTCCTAGAAAACGTAAGCTGGCTCTTTCCCATTTGGCGTCTGTTATCCTACATTTTTTGGCCAATGTTTGACATGATGAACAGCAACTGAATAATGCATAATTATAAAGGATTCTATGCCTGTTGTTTAAAATAGAATTATTTGCATGACAATGTATCCTGGAGAAGTAGAAACCAAGAATGTGTTTAAGCATGAGCTAAAACTGGCTGCTGCTGGGTGTCTGCTTTAGAATTAACTGAGTCACTCTTCATGCTTTGACACACACAAAGACCCAAGGCACCATTCAGCTGCCAGCTGAAATGCCTTACAGTATTTAATGTGGGGATGACAGAGATGACACAGGATTTAAGAGAGCATTGTATCTCTGCGATTGTAGGATTTGGATGCTTACTGGAACACTCTGGACTGCCTCTATTGGCACTAGATGACTATGTTTAGGCAACTGAGCTGAGCTCTAGATCTCCCTTAATTCCATTAACTGAAGGTCACTTGCTGCACATCGAGATTTAACAAAAGACATTTGCACTTACAAGTCTTAATTTGGAAATTAATACCAGTTCATATATATCATGTTACCATAAAGTCACCAGCCTGTTTTTATTTAATATGTAAAAGGTGAAACATTTTTCATACATACAAAGTCATCCAATGAGTCCCAAAATCTTTTGTGTATGAACTTATGGACTGTGATGTAGACAAAAGATTGGCTGCCTTAGCTACATCAATAGAGAGTATTATCTGCATCTTTCAGCCCTAAGACTGACCTCCTGATAAAAATGGAAACCTCATGGACCAAGCTTGCCTGTTTGTGTCAAGGTCCTAATGGTCATTTACAAGTGGTTATTTCAGAGGGAAAACCCATCCCTCTTTGGGGAGATGTCCAACATGTGATAAGATCCTCAGGAGGTATGCCTTGTTAATATTCTCACCTACTGGTGAGAGTACTAGCTAGTCTTTGTCTTCCAGTCCAGTCTTCCAGTCTTTCCAGAACTGTGTTAGGATGTTTCAGTGACATTCTTGCACACAAAAAAATGTTAGTTTACTCCATTTGATTCTGAGAAATTGCAGACTTTTTTTTTTTTTTTCTTTTTCTTTTTCTTTTTTTTTTTTTTTTTTTTTTTTTTTCTTTTTCCAGGAGGAAATAAATATAAACCAACTTTCATGGAAAACTTATGTGGTGACATCATAAGAATTTTAGGTAACTCTGTTCCTGATTCAAAATTCATTGAAAAGCACTGTAAACTCTCCATAATATGTTGGGTTTCTTAGGAGATGCAAACATGTTTTATAACACTAAGAGTAGAAGAGGAAGAAGAAGCTCTGAGGTTTGTCCAGAGTAAAGAGAAACGAAGGGTACAACAAAGGAATTCTTCAGGAAAATGTTGCTAACACAGCTATCAAGTATAATATGCACACAAAAGCAAAGTGAGTTGGGATGATCCATCTGTGGAAGTAGCATTTGTGAGATAGCATTTCTCACAGGACCACAGAAAGTTAGGTGCTGGAAGGGACCTTGGAAGATTATCGAGTCCAACCCCCCTGCCAGAGAAGGGCCACCTACAGCAGGTTACATAGGAACATGTTCAGGCAGGATTTGAATAGCTCTAGAGAAGGAAACTCCACAACCTGTCTGGGCAGCCTGTGCCAGTGCCCTGTCATCCTCACAGTAAAAAAATTTTTCCTCATCTTTATATGGAACTTCCTGTGCTCAAGCCTGAATCGATTGAATCTTGTCCTATTATTGGGCATAACTGAGACGACATGACACCACCCTTCTGGCTCTCTCCCTTTATGTATTTATAAACATTAAGGAGGTTGCCCCTCATTCTCCTCTTCACCAAGCTGAAGAGACACAGCTTATCAGTCTTTCCTCATAAGGGAGATGTTCCACTCCCTCAGTCATCTTGGTTGATTTGTACTGGACTCTTTCAAGCAGTTCCTTGTCTTTCTTGAACTGAGGGGCACAGAACTGGACACAATATTCCAGGTGTGGCCTCACCAGTGCAAAGTAGAGGGGGAGGAGAACCTCTCTCTACCTACTAACCATCTCCCTTCTAATGCACCCCAGGATGCCATTGACCTTCTTGGCCACAAGGGCACATTGCTGGGTCATGGTCATCCTTCCATCTACTAGCACCCCCAGGTTCCTTTCCATTTCACTTCTCTCCAAGAACTCAGTCCTCAACCTTTACTGGTACTTGGGGTTGTTTGTTCTCCAGATGTAGTACTCTGCACTTGTCCTTGTTGTAATTCATTGAATTTTTCCATGTCCAACTCCCCAGCCTGTCTAGGTCCCCCTGAATGGTAGCACATCCTTCTGGGCTGCCAGCCAGTCCTCCAAGCTTTGTGTCATCAGCAAATATGCTGAGAAGACACTCTGTCATATCATCAAGGTCATTGATAAAGATGCTGAACAGTACTGGACCCAACACTGATCCCTGGGGGTCTCCACTAGTCACAGGTCTTCAACTGGACTCTGCACTCCTGATCACCACTCTTTGGGCTCTATTGCATGGCCAGTTCTTAATTCATCTGACTGTAGATTCTTCTGTCCCACATTTCATGAGCCTGCTCATGAGAATGTTATGGGAGACTGTGCCAAAAGCCTTGACTTGTCAAAAGTCAAGGTAGACTACGTCCACTGGTCTCCTTTCATCTAGCCTTTCAGTCACATCATAGAAGGCTATGAAATGAGTCAAGCATGATTTCTCCTTGGTAAATTCTACCAAGATACTACATCTACTACATCTACTACTATCCACTACAACAGATAACCAACACTCTTGGGTGCATCCCATAAGGGCCCTGATGGACTTGTCTACATTCAATTTTCATAACTCATCTCTTAACCCAGTCTTCATTGACCAGTGGTGAGTCTTCCCTCCTCCAGGCTTTTTCTCTCTCCAGGGTCTGGAGTTCACAAGGGCTGGTCCAAAGAGTAAAGATTGAAGCAAAGAAGGTATTCACCAAATCTGTCTCCTCTGTTATCATGGCTCCCACCCTATTTAGCAGTGGGCCCACATTTTCCCTATTCTTCCTTTTACTACTGATATATGAGAACAAGCTCTAACCTGCTAGTGAGCCTTGTGTTTTCCTTGTCCCAATGTGTATCACCATTTCTCACTTTGAGTGGGATTCAAGTCATGTCAGCTGTATTTTTATTTAAATCTTATCTTAAATGCATTTGTAAAAATTATGAAATAAAATTAATATTCTGGCACCTCTAAAATATCCACCTAATGCCTAGTTTCTAGTAATTTAAGAAGACAAAAATTAGAAACAGATGGCAAAATAGCTCAATATCCTTTGGAAAATCTTCCATTTGTGTTAAAAGCTACACCTGCTAGAATGTGTGATCTTACTTTAAATGTAGAAAGGCATTAATAGAAATGTACAGCAGCGTGGTTATATCTCTTAATTGGTATACCCTAGTGGAAACAAACATGCTAATTAAGCGATCATCCTGATTATAAAAGCCTGATATGAATACACACCGCTGAGAGACATTTGTTTCTATTTCAGCAATTGCTTTAAAAATAGTAATAGTAAGATGCTTGAAATATTTAAATTATATAAAGCTAAGTGACTCATTACAGAGCACAGAATGAGTATGAGCGGAAAAGTCTTGTAGTAGAGGAATTTGTGACACAGAACAAAGTTACAGCTTCATCTTCCTGTATAGAGCATTGTGGACCACACCAGTCACTTTGATATGGTGAGGTTTGTAATTTTCCTACTCATCAGAAACTGAAATTCATTACATTCAATGTATTTTCTGAACTCATTTCATTACGTGCCAGTTTCAATGCTCCTACTACAACATCAATCTGGAACTCTTGGTTCAAATTCCACTTGAGTTCCTTTGGGATTCCACAATAGTTTTCATTGAAATTTGCTTCCATACTCAAGCATGATTCAGTCAGATTTAAAATGTTTCTTCAGTTTTAGAAGGCTGGTGCCTACAAGCTCAAGGTACCATCTCTAGGTACAGATTCAAGGTAGCTGGAGAGTAGAGCTGAATGAGAGAAAATATTACAGATTCCAGACCTCCGGTCTCCAAATACAGAAGATTCTGATAACAAAAGTAGTATTTTAGTCCTTGGTGCCTTCTGGTCTGCTTGTCACTCAAAATAGTGAGATAAAAAGACAGAAAACACAACTAGATGTAGAAAATGAGGAAAGAAACTAAAATGCTGAATATCTCTGGGAAAGACTTGTTAGTGGCACTAGAGACAGTTTACTCTAGTCAAACCAAGAAAGGATTAGTAGCAACAGAAGTTTCCCTTGGCTGAACTGTGTCCTCTGGGTTGAACCATATTGTTTAGGACAAAAAAACATTAACATTTATCTGATTCTTAAATTGGAATTTCTAGATGTACTAAATAGGTTACAGAAGCCTATAGGAAATTACATATGCTCTCAAAGGATCATATAGCATATGGAACAAGGACTAGAACAGTGGATTACGTCATATGATACATTAGGAAAATAATTTTGAGATATACTTGTTCCTACAAGAAAATGGAAAAAAAAGAATGAAATAAAATGTATGGTTATTGCTAATTTTAATCCTATTAAATCCAGTATTTCATAGGAGGCTGAATATATTGCCACAAATTCAGTCCTAAACTAACGTAGATCCAAGAGAAAGAGAGAGTTTCTTCAATATTACTAACAATATTAATCATCTGTTATTAAAACAAATACCAGTAGCTAGCACAATGTAACATTTCTGACAACGGTTTTATTCTTTAGTATAAGTAAAAGAAAATAAATCCAGCTCTGCTTAGCCTTTTCTCTGTTTTGTGTCAACAGTAATAAAAAGAATTGTATTTATATACAATACTGCACAGGACACTTAGCAATTTCTTTTGTGGTCATGTGTAATAGAATTTCCTATTAGCTGACATAAAATATACCTTTTTTTTTTTCAAAATGAATGAATAAAGTAAACCTCTAAGAATATTTTATTCAGCAGTTCCACTCCAGATGTACGCTGGGCTTTTTTAAGTGTCTCAACTCTCACTCCAGTGCTTTCCTGACTTGTAGAAAATCCACTCAGTACAGCCTCAGCTTCTGAGAATCTGGTGGAAACTGCTTCTTTAAGATTTCAGATCTCATTTACCATAAAATGAGATCTGATTAATTGTATTCTGCTTAATTTATCAGGTATTTCTATTTAATTCAAGGGAAGTGTCAACAGATGAAAATACAAATATAATCTTATGGTTTGTTTGCAAGGATATAGGATATGTTGTTGCATATAGGATACAGTATGGGTGAAACTGAAGAAATATGGGATTACTCTTTACTTGAGTAAAAGTTTGAAAGATCTGTGATCACAAAATGGTTGATGAAATGCCAGAAATAATACAGGTAACAAAAACGCAGAAGAGAAGAGAACCAAATGACCCTCCCTACTACCTTTATTTTGTAATTACTTATGAGACCTGAAGAAGCATATAATAGCTTTGAGGTTACTTTTCTGAACTTCAGGTTTGTAAATCTCTCTCTCAAATTTTTGCATATTTTTCTTAATATTCAGGACACCAAGTGATCAGAATGTGTCAGACATTCTTAATGTGCTCTGTGACCCCTTTACTTTACAGCATATATAGGTATACATACACATATGTATTCATCTATCTCTAAATATACATATACGTAAACACGTGTATATTCAAATACGTATAGCTAAGTGCACATATAGAAAGTTGAAGCTCTGAGAAGTCGAAGAATATACCATACCTACAGTTCAGTAGCAATTCACTAAGACAAACATTGCAGGAAAGAAAAAGTCCTAATAGTTCACCTTTGCTCAAAGCTTGTGAGGCAGCTTGTGTGTCGCCTTCCAGCCTTTTGAAATGTAAAAATGTCTGACTGTCAGCATACCTAAAGGACAGGGTTTACAATGAAAGCACCACAGGCCTTTGGTACATGTGTTGGTATCAGAGCAACAAGAAACTTGCTGTAATAAGAAAATCAATTGAAGAAAGTCCTTGTATAGCTGAGTGTTGGCACTAGAATTTTCAGTGTTCAGATGTAATTAGAAAACAGCTGTGGAGGAAAATCAATTGTTCGTGGTCGTCAGTGGCTAATTTTCCTCAATCAGAATAAAGAATACAATATGACATCATTTGAAATGAACAAGTAATTGTTTCTCCTTTGTTTATTGTTTTAGCATTTCTCCATTTATTTGTGCTATCCTTTATTTTTTTCAGGACTACTCTTGAAATTCTTAAAGTTTCCTAAAAATATTTGAACCCTGTTTAGCTGTAAAAAATGTTTTTACAGAGATCTTTTAGGTGATGATTTGTTAATCATGAAGGGTTGAACAAATGCTTATAAATTACTCTGTGATGGTTTCATAACAGAAGGCTTGCTAAATGAAAAAGTTGAATCCCATCAACTAAATTGCACATTTATTAATATTAATAAGTATTTGACCCATCGGAATACTCAAGTCTTCAGATTTTTTGTCCTAATCTTCAAAGAGCCTTTGAGATACACCTGTATCTCATACACTAATTTTCTTTTTGTTGACATTACATTGAAAAGGGTAAGAGGTGAAAAGAATTGTATTCGTCACATAGTGTGAGTAACAGATTACAGGATAAACCTCTGCATTCCAAATCATGAGATGAAATCACAACCAGTTTGAAATCTGGAAGAAAAATATTAATTTTAAGTTACTATTTATATTATACCAGCGCTGATAATATTGATTTAATCTTACACAGTGATAGCAACAGAAGTGCTGGACAGTTTTGAGCATGTAAAATGGTTTGGTATTCAATTAAATGATCCTTGATTCTTTTGTTCATCTTATGTTGCACTGCAAATTTAATCTCTGATTACATAATTTGGATCCTAATTTACGTGTCATTTGAGGCAGCAAAGCAAAACACATGAATTTGCAGCAATACTCCCCATGGCCCTTTGTTGGTTTGAGGGAACAATCACTCAAGACAGAGAAATGGTCCTGTGAGTGTGTGTTCAGGAGACCACTCCTCAGGGCCAAACCCATCCCCTCTTTTGTTGTGTGTTTGTGTCGTGTTTAGCCCAATGAGGACTTGATCAATAATTTGGACCCTTCGGAGCTACTTCTGTTAGGCCAACTATTGTGACAACAGTGCTCACAGCCTTTTGGGAGCTGTCTGGAAGCAATGCTGTGCCCATGGTGTTGTGCTGCTGTGGCAAAATCTTCCTGCTCTGGCAGGGGAAGCAGCTGCCTGGATTAGTACCCAGATGCGTGCTGTAAAACTGCCCTTGCCTCTGGAGGGTGAGCCAAGGCACAAGCTCATGCAGCGAGTGTGTCTTAATCACATTTTTTACCTTTCTTCCACAGTCATCAGGGCCAGTGTACAGACTGAAAGCTCTGATTCTGCCTTCAGCCCTTAATTCAGAGCCTAAGCCTCAAACCCGGACCTATTTTGTTGCCTTATTTTTAAATTATCTTGTTCATTTAATGACTATTGACAGGATCCTGCTGAACACAGACATTCAGAAAAATACAGATTTTATAGAAATCACAGAATTTCTGTGATTTAACAGAAAAGATGATAGAATCACCTTGTAGAATAGTAATAAGGAACTGCACCTTTGATATCTCTTTGGAAAAAAAGCAAATTATGTTCACACTTTCCAAACTAGTCTATCAGAAAATTTCCTGTATTCAGCCTTGGACTTCATATAGGAAATAATATTGTAACAGGATTCATTTAAATAGAACATAGACCTTCAGAATTTCAGGGTAGCAAAATCTAGAGAGATGCTTCGTATCCAGACAAAACCATAAAATATTTTCAGAGTATTGGTGAGGATGGATATACTGCCATTCATAAGTTTCTGCTAGGAGACAATCTTTCCTTGGCAGTATTCACAGAAATCAATGAAATAAATCTGAGGCACTATCTATTAATTTACTCAGAATAATGGGACTGACTTCAGAGAGCACACTAAAACTGTGGGGTTTGATGTGGAGTCACTTTTTGGATACAAGACCTAAATGTCAACTGTCTTACTTGAGGCAACTTTACATCACTGGTAATTCTGCAACTGCGATGAGGTTTCTCCTAATTTACACCAACACAGAAGAAACTAAGATCAGGGTCAAATGGTTTCACAGACTAAGTAATTTATTTCCCTGTGGCATCTTCAGAGTCAGACCAGGCAGCTAGAGACCAAAGGCTGCATCATCCAGCAGTTCAGTAACCTCTCTTAAATGAATCTGGTGATCTCAATCCTGTTCCCAGGGGATAAATGTTTCCTGACAATAAGCAAGCAAGCAAGCAAACAAACAAGTAAGTAAATAATAAAGTGCGATCACAACTGGTATTCTTGCTGGAAAGTCTCTCTAAAGGAGTCAAATAGTAAGGCCGAAGGCTGAAGGGACACAAAGAACAAGCTATTACACCTTCCAAGTAGTTTCTCAACTTGAGGACAGGTAAAGTTGGCAGTGTGACAGGGAAGGTGGTGGAGCTGCACATCATTCTGTGATTCTGTCTTCAGACCTTAATTCAGAGCCTAAGCCCCAGACCTAGACCTACTTTGTTACATTGTTTTTAAATTAGCTTGACCAACAACCTTTTATGGACATTGGATTTACATGGAAATCCTTTACAAGTTGAAAACTGAGCAGCAAGAATTTCTCTGAGCGAAAAGAGCTATTTGAAATGCTCGGTATGAGCAAATTGTTTACCTGACTGGCAAACGATGGACTAGTGTAAAGACCAAAAATCCAGAGAGGGCATTATTTGAAGGAACAATAGTGGCTTTTGGGAGTGTGAATAGGTGATGAGAGGCCGCATAAAGTGGTTCTCAACTTCAGAATTTGAGATAATTGATTAAGTCAATGTTCTGCAATTAAGAAAATACCTGTAGAATAAATTTGCAACGGAAGAAAGTAAGAAAAAAGAAACAATGTCCTGGTGACTGGCAGTGAGAAGTATGAGTTTAAGCAAGTAAGATATGGGATGAAGCATTTAGAATTGAAAGAAAGAGCAGAAAATGAGAACCTAAGAATAACAGAAGAAATCCCATGGAGACACAAATTTTGGGGTAGGTTAAAAAAAAGGAAAGTTACTGAGCTATGAAAGCATTTTAAATGAAATGGAGGGTCTCTTAACTTTAACATTTTCCTTTATCCTTACATTTCACAGCAATGCTTTATTTCGAACATTAGCACAGCTAAGGGATCTAACTAAAGAGATGTGTTAACTGCTTGTCACACAATAAGTAGTAGAGGGGGAGGGATGCTAGTTGTTCAGCAACAAAGTTTAAAAAATACTGACGTTCTAGAACAGAGATCCAGCCTCAAACTTCTCCAGCTTAATCAGTGCTAAGTCTTCCTTCTTGCTGTGTTTTCGATCTCTGAGTCTTTTGCAGGTGACAGCATTAAGATTCCAGAAGGCACAGGGGGGCATTGAAATTCCCTGCAAGCTCTGAATCTCTCTCCATTGATCAGCGTGTCAGTCCACAATGCAGCCATGCACAGATGTTGCACAACAGCAGCAGCAGGTTGCAGAGCTCTAAAAATATTGGGATTTAATTGAAAAAAAAAGTAAATATTTTAAGAATTTTATTTAATGCCATAGCTTCCACTTTGGCATAAAGCAGTGGCTGTTGTAGCTAGAAGGTGGCCTATTCTCTTTTTGGAGGCTACAGTTGATTCACACTGAATTTGAAAGGGGCAAAAAAAAAAGGAACAGAAAACATGGCATCTGAAAAATAGTGTAGACAGAAGAAGAAGGGGGAAAGCAGACACTTGAGAAATTTTTCAAGCATGATTCTTTGTCTTCTTGAACTCTGATTTAAAGGTTGCTTAGCAACAGTGGCAGTAACAGCTGGGACACCCTTGATCTTGTTGTGTAAACTATTAAAAATAGGTGATGGAAAGTGGCACCATGGAAACAATGACAATTCTGAAGCAGGTGTCCGCAGTGCTGCATTTCATCTTAATGTCAGAGGTGTAAATTACAGAATTACTTTCTCCCTTTAATCTGAATTTTAGGAAGGAAAGAATCTTTATTTCCCCAAAATTAAATAAGATGGAAGATAGAATTATCCCATTCTGTGGCACTGAATTCTGATTACTGCTTTATGCAGTTTCTTGCCAGAACCTTTAGAGGATCTTCATTTCCAGAGACTGAGGTCATTTCACTCCAATGAATTACTGAAGCAGTCCTTCAGCGAGGGACATAACTGGTATTTACAGTATTAACCTTGGCTATGAAAGGATCATAACCTTGATTTCAGCTGGACAGTTTAGCTAAAGCCTCACCCTGAATTACTATTATTAAAATAATAATCTGAAAATGCTTACCTTTTATGGGTCTAATAATTATACCTAGGATTAATAAACATAGACAATGGAATCAGCAATGCTCATTCTGAAAATATTTAGCGACCCAGGGTCAAGATTTTTTTAATATAACTAGTAAATCTGGGGCATGCAGAAGAGAGCCAGTTCTCAGAAGCAGTAATAGTCTGGCCTTTGAAACAGGCTCCTTTTAAGGCTCTCAAATTCCATGTCCATCTTAATGCAGGCAAAATGTCTTCAAAAACATGGGTCAATATCCTTCATTAGACTAAGAATAGTGAATGTGAATAAAATGCTATGTATTATTAGTGACATTTGCATGCATAATTAACTTCAGATATTACAAAAGAGAAAAATTATCCCTGGTCCATGGCATTACTTGTATTTTACATAGATTTTTAAAATTTTATGTTTAGTTTTAATGAGATTTAAAGAGTCAAATATTCAAAAAAAGACTCAGATGTCTATACCACTTGGACATCTTTATCATGGGAGTACTTACATTCGGATCAACTAATAATCACCAATTGCACGACTGAAACAATGAACTATCTGGAAAAGAAGTATAAGAAATTGTATTCCGCCAATAAATCTGTAGCTATGAATCTAAATAACAACTACTTTGGACATTCTGGCTGATGGAAACAACTTCCACTCTTTACTGTAATAACTTTGCAGAATTCAGACTAATTTTTTAACACTGATCATAAAGGTGAAAACTATGGTCTCCTCTGAGTATCTCTCCTGCAGCTGAGATTGGTACATTGCTATCTATCAGTCTTGCTTTTGCTTATCCTGTAATAGAGAAATTAGGGACTGGAATGTATAATTTTGGTGTTTTGTTTTCAGTGCACTGTACTATTATTAGAAGATACTCTGAATCCCACACTGAGACAGACTAGAGCTGATGTGTAATGGCATTTTTTCCCAAGGAATTAATTTCTACTGCAACCCGTCTGGAAAGTATATTGCATGCATAAACTTTATACTTTGGTGTAGATAGAAAGGTAGAAAGCTTTATTGCATTCTTGGTTGGGTAGGAAAGACCAACAGTAAAAACTATCATGAAAGTTACAGACTGTTCCTTCCAATATAACTTAGTTTTATGTGTTTCCATACATGTAAGACACATGAGTTGCACACATGTGCATTTAAATAGTAAAAAATGACACTGGGTTGTATTTGAAAAAAAATAATAATATTAAACCTTTGTGCTCATCACAAATTTCTTCCAAGACTCTTCTGTAGTGTGTAAAAATGATGTACTAGCCAAACAGATAGACTTGTCTTCCTGACCTCTATGAATTAAGGTGTCAGAACTGAGTTCACTGCAGTCTGTTCTTGCCAGTAATTTCCTATAAGCCATTCTGCAGTATTCTGGTAACACTGATTTATTTATTTTACTAAAATTATTTGTGAAATGGTTAATTTTATATTATTCATTCTGGTCTTTATAAAAACCAGCCTGTCCCCCACTGCAATTAAGATGAACGAGAAATTGTCCAAAAATGTAGGATTTTTTTACAATGTTCCATTTTTTGGTTCATCTTCATAGCATCTGAGACACAGAGAAAGCCACTTTAAAAAGTTTTGTTAGGAAATTTAAGCAATAGGACTTATTTTCATTTGTAGTATATCCAAAGGCAGGACTGGCAGCTACCAGATGTGAGGGTGGTATAGAGACTTCTCATGTCTGACCTGAGCATTATTCTGCTTTTAAAAGTCATCTGAAATCACTGGAATTACCTAAAGACTAAGATAGTCTAACTGATTATAATATCTCTTTTAAATTAAGAAAATATTTCCAAACCTACACATGATACTAAGAAAATGTCATGGAATTTATTAAAGATTTTCTTTAAGAATTTCAGGGAAAATAAAATTACCACAGAAAAGACCAATCTATGTCTTCATGTACCTGTTACACCAAAGCATTCCCTGATTCACACCAAGAAGAATTATGCCAGTTTAAAGGTTTTACAGTAGCATGGTGTTACAGCTTGCCTTCACTAGTTGCTATTATCCTGCAGTTTTTAAGATTCCTGAATTTCTGTACACAGAAATACATTTTACTTTAGCAACAACGAGAGCCATTAGTGTAGGATATCACAGGCAATGATTTCCATTTTGCGGAAGGATTGTCAGGAAAATATCGTAGAACTACACCATTAGCATACCAAAGCACTAGAAATCACCAAGTATGTTAACAGTAACTGTTTTAAATAATGTTCTTTACTGAAGGGAACTTTTCAGCTTCTCATAAATGCATCCTCTCTATTGGAGGACATGGAAGGATAGACATAGGGAAGACATAATCCTAGTGTTTCTACTATTAGCTAAATGTTTCCTTAAATACTTTTTCACTGTTTGCTAATGTTGTGTTTTTCTGGGCATTGTTACTTTAGAGAGATATTTTTCCATAGTTTTTTTATAGGTCTTTAGAAACCCATTTTCTTCCTCATTGTCTACTTACATAAAAATCCCGTGTATTTGGAAGATAAAAACCATTTCTGGCATCAGTCCAAGATCAGTAATGAGACCTCACAGGAATTTAGGACCATCATGGATCTATTGGTAAACTCTACCGATACGTTCTAAGCAAGTGGTACACCTGGTTTCCTCTCTAACAGACATATTAAAAAGCCCTACCACAACAATAGACAATGAAAAATATTTTCTTTGTTGAAAGAGATGAGGAGAACAATGAAAGCTACAGAGATCCATCATGTTGCTCAGTGTACTGCTGCAATGGTCTACAATATTTAGTAAGGAAAAAATAAGAGTGGTGTAATCCTGGGCTACCTGGTGTGGCTGAAGCATACTGTTAGTGATCACCTTGACTGGCAAAAGATCTGCCTGGAGGATTTTCAGGTGGATTCTGACACTACAAACTCTTTAGCTTAGCTGCTCTCTTCTGAAGAGAGCACAACAGAAAGTATTAAGTCTGTGATTTAATGAGTGGAATAGTGGGAAGCTGTGAGTGCAATAAAGCCACAAAAGTCACAGTATACACAGTATTGCAAATCTTCCCATGTGTCACCAGCCACCTTGTGCAGATAAAACTGGTGATTGAGGTGGAACATAATTGGAATGAGGAGTCATGAGAAGGACACTAATCATCTTGTCATCCAAAAAATCCTGTACCTTCATCTGATCTCATGGAGCAGTGTGGCAAAGGGGGGAACAGTGGGTGCTGGGATGTTGGAAAAGGCTGCAGGGCTGACCTGCCTCTGTATGCTGCCAGCTCAGGTATTTGTGGGGTTTGGAGGAGTGGGACAGACCAGGGGCCAAACCTCAGCCAGGGCTTGAACTGCATCTCTGTGTCCAGGGTACCCAGGGGAATGTTCAGGTGGGTCTGGTAGAGTAAAGGCCAGTTTTCTCCTCTGTCAGGAGATAAATTTTCCACCAATATTTCAGACTTTTCTCCCCATCCACCACTACCTCTCTTCTAGTCAGTCTGTCTATATTTGAGTGATTCAGAATCTTTGGGATCTGTGTGTGAGGCTGTTTTCTGTACATGCTAACAAATAAACATATGTAGAAGCCCAACAAGCCCATGCTCTTGCTGATTTTACTGCCTGCTGGGCAGTATAATGAATAACCAAATAAACTGATTGCCAGCAATATTTTGAGATTAATGGTTTTGAAAAAAAATAAGCCTAAGAAGGGCAATACAAGAGTTGAAAATGTTACTAACCATTTCCCATACTTCTCAGAAGAGATGTATTTTATTCTTGCTATGCCTTGACAGGCATCTTCCCACCAGGACTACAGTTGACAATGTAGAAATTAATCTGATGTTTATGACAATTAAAAACACATTTCCAAATGCTTTTGGGAAAGAGAGGGGGAATGGAGGGACAAATTCTTAAATGGGCTTACAGACTGATTTTACAGTTCTGTTGCCCTCAGCATCTGTATGAAAATGAATCTTAAAGTTACTTTCAGTCTGCAGATTTATAGTATCAGTAAAACAATTCCGGATACTTCTTTTCTCAAATGAAATGCACATTAAAAGGTTGTTTTGCTTGTATTTTTTGTTTGTTTGGTTGGTTTGTTTTGTTTTCCCCTTGGAAAAACATCATTAAGATAGAGGTCAGAGGAAAAAAACCCAGTATTTCTTTCACAAGGAGAAGAAGGAAAATGAGGGGACTTCATGAGGATGTACTGAACATCTAGATATACATATGTGCAATTGAGATTCCTTTTCCAGAGGGACACTGGAATTAATATAGATTACTCATAAAACCTAACTCAGTAGGCCACTAGCAACCCAAGCATGACCTGAAGACCATGGGCCAGTAGACTCCAAGAAACCTTTGACAGGATAGAGCTAAATTTCCCTTCAAATTTTCACAAGCTATGGAAATAAAGAATAGACTATGGATGTTTGCATGACAACTTCACCCCATCCTCCCACAAAAGAACAGGCCATTTCCTTTGTTCTTCTGTCTCTTGTGTGTTTTCCCAGTCGAAGAAACTTCTGGAAATGTTACACAGATTTGCTTCTCAAAACCTTCCAAAGGTTCATCTGATGATTTTGGGAAAAAAACCCCATCCCTTGATAGTTTTGTACAGAAAATACTATCCCGTTTAGTGCCCTCATATCTGAAACCAAAAGATATGCTTGGGCTGATTAGCCCAAGACATAAAAAAGAAGACACTTCAAACCCAGTGGAGCAATTTATGCTTTAAGTAACACTATGCAATTTTGGCCACATGTTGCATAATTATTGAAAAGATTGCTTATTTGTCTGCTTGTTTTTTTTTTTTTGTTTTGTTTTGTTTTTTTGTTTGTTTGTTTGTTTTGGGGTTTTTTTGTTTGGTTGGTTGGGTTTTTTGTTCGTTTGGTTTTGTGAATTTATTTTGTTTGTTTGTTTGTTTGTTTGTTTTGTTTTGTTTTTTCCAGTATATCTTGCTCTTTGCAAGGCTCACTGTCCCTTCTGGCACTGGAAATACATAATACTGAGTGCGTGTGACACCACAATAATTTCCATAGCAGGTGATTAGGATATTACAAACGTGAGATTAGGTCCACTTGAAAGATCAAAGCAAAAAGAGAAGTGAGATGTTAGAATAAACCTTTTTCTTTTACTGTATTTTTTTTTATTGCTGAGAAAACAAATATCCAAGAAAATAGTGTAAAAAAGAAAGCAACTGGCTGAGTAATTTGATTTGAACTCCTGATCCATAAGAATATTGGATTTTACCTGATTTTTTTTACCAGCAGAAAAATTCCAAGTTCTGTGGTTTTTTATGCCTTCCAATGCAGCAGTGTTATAAATACAAAAGCAATACAGGATCTGAATCAATATCCTGGAGCCATTTTCATGCAATTTAGCATCTTGTATTCATGTGCATCAGGGAGCAACTACACATCCCATTCACAATGTTAAGTTATCACAGTAGGTTTGTGGTTGATTTTTCCATTGATTCTACAGCAGTGTATAACTATCAGTGAATAATTTCTTCCAATTCAACCTCATTTTCCTTTTTGTGGAATGTCTGCAAATAGATGAAAACATATTCCTTATTCCATTTCTCTGTAGAATGAAAGGAATATTTCTGTCCTAAACTCTGTAGTTTTATGACTATTGTGCTGAAATTATTCAGTAATTGAATTTGAATATTAAACAGGTGTTTGCTAATATGATTTTTCACCCAACTGCCATAATTTTTATAATTTTAAATTTAAAAGTGCTGCAATTTCAAGATAAGAAATTAATCCAGTACAAACTGGCATATATTTTTTGAATATAAGAGATGCTTTTTGAGTCTGAAGAAAGAAAACTGAAGCATCATAGTAAGTATAGATATGTTCTGAACAAAACAAAGCTATAAAAGAAATAAAGCACACTGGGTTTAGAAAATTTGCCTTATTCCTCTGCAAGAAAATGTTTAGAAATGTCCCACAAATTCCTTAAAAGAGGTTATGATTTTCTTAAGAGAATAAACAGTTCATGAAACAGAAGTCTTGACAAAGCCAAACAGCTCTGATTCATTCAGAAAAATTAGGAGGAGTTCCATGATTTTCAAATTTTTTTTCACATTACTTTCCTTTTTTAAGCTACATCAAATTCTACCTTCTTTGTTGTCCAATGATCAGTGTTGATTTCACATTTGAAAAGGATAAGTTGAACATAGAAAACTGTCTCATTTCATAAGAATGTCCATAGCACATCTGAAAAAGTGTGTTTGAATTGCAATGGTTTTAATGACCTACCTCCGTCTGTCAGTACTGCTTTCCTTGAAAATGAACGAAGCATCTTGGTTTTCACATACTCAGTGCATTCAACCTTAATGATTAATCAATCTTAAATACCTTTTAATTTTCTGTAAAGTTGTAGGCATTACCAAGAATATTCAGGTACTCAGTTTAGCTGCTAGATAATATTAGAAGAGAATGGGGTGAACAACAGAAGTTTTTATCCTGACTTGGGTAGTTTTACAGCAGTTCCTTGTAAGAAACCATGCTTGTGTGGAAAATTGAAAATATTTCTGATGTGATATACACTACAGAGTATCCACTTAATTGTTTACTTATTATGTGAAGAAATCAGCTTTGATAAAAATAGTGAATGAAGAACAAATCAAATTCCCTATTAGTCAAGACTGAATCAATAAAACAACCAAAATGTCTTCTCCATTTCCCTGCAAACTTTTAAAATAAAACTTGCTTTTGAGTGAACTTTACAAATCAGACTCGCATTCTATGAGTAAATTAAAAGTAAGGACATGACTCCAATACATGAATGACAGAATGACCAGCAAATATAGTTGAGTATGAAACTTGAAACTGGAGAGTTCTTCAATGAGAATAATTATGTGCACTCTAGGCTGTAGAGTTCAGAGAGCTTAACTGTTTTGTTTGTTTATTTATTTGCTTTTTTTTGTTGTTGCTTTGTTTTATTTGTTTTTATTTGTTTTGGGGGGGCTTTTTTTTTTTTTCTTTGTTTTTTAAAGGAGAAAAAGAAAACTAAAAAGAGGAAAATTAAGGGAAAAAGAGAGCATTTTCTTGCCAGGCATATTTATCCAAGCTCACAGCTCAAGATTAATCCACAAGGGCATAGAGGAAGAAGATTAAGGAACTAAAGACAGTCTTCTTTCCTTGCTGAATTTTATTTTTACTTTGAAGTTATTTGAAAGAATATGTCCATAATATTGCATTCTGTCAAGCACAAGACATTGTTCATGAAACAGATGTCCAATACATTTGTATCATCTTTGTAGTGGCACATATATACAATTGCACAACAGAAACTGTATTCTCCTAGAAGCTGCAGAGGAATTTATCATATGTCAGTAAGCCATAAAGAAATAAATAAATGAAAAAAAAATCCCATTTGCCTTGTTTTCAAGCAGCACTGGAATTAAGGCTATATTTATACTGAGGAGGATATGAGAATTTTGATGGAACATAGAATTCACAAGGGTTTATGAAGCAACAAGATAAGTTCCTCATTTATATTTTAAAGATTCAGGAATCATCCAAAGCATGGGTACTCTAAATACACACTACAGAACAAGAACAGAACATTTAAAATTTAGTAAGTGTTAAAGTTTGGCCTTAAAATATAAGACTGACATTTGGTCTGTCAGACAGCAGAAACATGCTCCAAAGATATTTATGCAGCCCTACATTTTACAGAAAAATTTAGCTGAATAAAATAAATTGTTGATGTCTACATATAGGAAGTAGAACATGTGTTAAAGTACTTGCTACAAATCAGAAATTATTTCCTTAGTTCTACTATTGCACTGGTGGGTTTCTAGTTATCCAAGTTCATGCTGTAATTCATTGCTGTAGTATTGTATGGGTAAATGTATTAAAAAATCCCAAATAGACAAACAGCTACTTTTATTTGAAATAAAACTAAAATTGGAGTATACAGAAAACATTCCATGTACATTGACAAAAAAGATATAAAACAGGCTCTGAAGGGAACTAAGACTTAAGAAAATCAATGTGAGAGAAAAGTTGTCATAAATAATACAATGACTTGGACATGTTAAGGAAGGAATAATTTTCTATTCATTCATAAAACCAAAAATACCAAAAGGAAGGCATTTAATCTGGTAATGGAAAATGTAAAAAAAAAAAAAATCCAGATGACTTAAAGGACTGTACAGGCTGAGGTAACTTGCAGCTGTTTAATCACAGAGAAGTTGCAAAAAAAGGAAAAACTTTCTGGAAATCCAATGTATAAAGAAACATCAGAATGTGTCTTGAGTCTACACAAGACCAGACTGCTACTCTGCACTGCTTTTCAAAATTCATCACTGGAGACTAGTGCTATGCACCATGTGCTATTCTTATCCTCACCTGGTTATTGTGAGGCAGGTTATACTTAACTCTACAATGACCTAGAAAATAATGGAAATCGTGCAACTTCACACAGACTTGTCAACATGACATATAAGTAATCCCTTCCTTGAGTACTTTCTTATATAAATGATGTCATACAAAAGCAAGGAGAACTTGTGGTTTTCATCTTGAAAGAATCAGAGATGGATGAAACACTTGTATTTTTGGTATCTTAATATTTGCAACCAAAATGCAGAAATTATCTAATCAAGGTGTAAGACACATTGGTGAAGTTATGATCAACTTTAAGGAGCGATAAAAGCTTCTACTAACTCAGTGAAAACAGGATTTCACCCTGTATAGTGCCTGTCCCTCTCCCAGGAAAATGATAAGCAGCTGTTTGAGAAGACCAAATATACAAATATTAACTGGTGTAAAAATAACTTCATGTATACATCATGTAAATCAGGGAGCAGAAGCACAGTAGATCCTCAATTGCAAAAAACTTACGAAGAATTTATTAAGAAAAGGAATACTGTATTCAAGACCCTCGGCAATTGGTTTTGGAGGGAGAAGCCTATAAGACCATGCTATTTTTTTCTGCCCCAGATGTTGTAGGTCAAGAACCAATGAAAACCGTTAGACAAAAGTATTTATTGCTATTATCTGGAATCAAAGGCAGAAAGCCTCTAAATTTTTTTCCATCCCCAGCAGTGCAAACCTTTCTAAGTCAGTGGAAACAAGCCAAATGATGGTGATGTATTTGAACTGATATGTGTTGATCTCAACATCAAATGTTCTTCCTAAACCTTGAAGATGCATTGTCAGAGCACTCTCTGTCTATGATCATCTCTTAATCAGCAGCAGACAGCCCAATAATGTTTGTCTAGGACCTGGTGAGAATTTTAGTATCTAAGGTAAAAGTAAGAGCATAGAATTATTTATTTGGTTCACACGAACTGGGTACATACTACTCAATTACCAGTATTTTCATATTGCACATATACCTTTTTTAACCATAAACACATATAAATGGCCTTTGCAATTCAGAAGACTAATATTTAGGACTTGGAATGTCTCTACAAGTACATAGCGCTTGTGCAGCACCGTCTAATTTTGTTTTCTTTACAACTGTGGGATGTCATTCCGTGTTTCTCAACAGCTGTAATAAAGTGAGTCCATGCAAGAAAGTGACAAATGTGCATCCTGCCAGCAGGCAGAAGGTAACTTTTGCCTGGGTTACCTTTGATGTACTCTGTACAATGAGGACATGATAATCTTCTTGGCCATATGCTCAAGTCTTCTAAAAACTTTGGAGTTTCATGTCATGCAACAAAATATGCATTATTTTTGCATACAACTAGTGTAGGAAGTACTATAGTAAGAAAATACATGTAAGGAACAAGGAAAGTGTACTTCAAGTGAAAAACTGTGCAGGGAGTTAAACAAGACAGAGTGATTCAATAACTGTCAGAATGGTCCTTACCTAAATATTTAAGACACAACATCTGCATTAAACAGCAGATATTTTCTCTCTTATTTCAGCCTTCCATAAAGTTTACTTTCTGTTTTTTTGTTTTATGGGATTTTTTGTCCTTCTCAAGTTTTGTGGTTTTTTTTCCCCTCATCTGAAAGTAAATGAGTGCATTGGCATTTAGTTCTAAGGTTGTGCAAATTCTACCCAGTTAACTAGAAGTAAATAGTCTGTTATTTTTACAGAAGCCGGAATGCATGCAAATGCCTTGGGTATTACAAAGACAGGAAACTCACTTTTACTTTTACTTTACAAACATTTAAGAGCAAAAGGCTGCATTATTTTGGGGTGCTAACATTAGGATTAGAAACTGACTTCTATCTCACAGTCCACTTCAAAGAGAGTAAATAAATTCTGACAGTTTTCTTGTCATTGCATGAAAGGACAGCTTAATGATACCTGGGGAGTTCTAGAGAAGCAGTTCTCTGGGATACAGTAACTGCTTGAATACCTAAACCTAACAATACACTTAGCTCATGTCCTTGATGTTTGTCATTTATTGTGTTAAGAAATCACATTGAGCATCCACAAAGACAAATGTAAAGATTGTGAATTGAGAAGACGCAGTTCCTATCATAATACAACATCAATAACAGAACTACTGTAGACCAGAAATGATAATTGTTAAAGTTGCTTCATCTCCTCAAGAACTTCGTACACCAAACCCCTGTAATACCATTGTAGTTTTTGGTTCATTAGCAGGATGTCTGGAAAAGGCAAGTGATGGTTTTCACAACAGCAATAGTCATAAAAAACTTCCCAAGCTGAATTAGTGTTAAGTCTTCTAGACCATTAGCTTGCCAAAGACCAGTTTTCAAACTGACATTTCCAGGTACTGAGTCCAGTGGAAAAAGAGTGGATGGAGAGAGTGTTTCCTACTCTGATCACCCATTAGGCTCTTCTAATATTAGAGTACAATTCTAAAGTTACTGATATTCCAACATAAAATGAGCATAAAGAAAACATATACAGAGAGGGTATTAAAGGCTCTGTAAATTTCTCCTGCAGAACTAGACGCCAGAAGCAGTTTCCACCTAATGATTAGCTTAGATCAGCGTTTTCTCTTTCTAAAAAAAAGGAACATCATCAGAGACACAGAGACTCTAACACTCATATAAGAGTAAGATTTCTCTTACAATGAGATTCATAAATGAGCAGTGCTGTTCTTCCCACAACTGTGAAGCAAATGTAGAATGACAGGAAAAAACAACAGTAAAATTAATTAAATAAACAAAAAGATACTATGCACAGTGTTGGAAAGAGGAAATTGAAAAACTAAAACCAGCAAAAAACCTGCATAGTAATGAGCTAGATGTGACTCTGGGAGACAGTCCTTGATTTCGTACTTCTGTATTGCATGCAAAATTGCTTCAGAAGGAGAAATTTTCGAAAGCATGTTACTAATAAAAAAAAATATATCTATGCATTGCAGAATTCAGCAATATTTTTTTTTTTTCAGAGAAGCTGCTTGCATATTTGTCAGCACTATTTTGGTTGTAAAATAATGACCAATTTTAATTATTGCAGATACTTCATCTTGAAATCTCCCATTTTTTTGGTAAGGCTGGATTTCAGGAGAGCAAGACTTATGTTATTATCATATATAATTGGCATATTCTCTTTTCTTTTTTTAAATTGTCAATCAACAAGGATACATAATTCATCTTGAAATAAGAATTTCATGTGCTTTTAAAATAAAAGGAGATGTAAGGATTTCAGAGGAGTTTATGGATTTAATTTGGCAAAGAAAATGATTTGTGAAGAAATTTTTAGAAATAGTCAAACAAGAGGTACATGCTATTAGTGAAGAAAAAGCAATGTTTGAAAAAATAAAATATTCAGAGAACACATATTTTAAAGCTAATGTCAACTAAGACTACCATTGCAAATGTCATAGAATTGTTTTAAAATATATCAGTCCAATAAGATTATTATTTCAAAATAATTTTTTTTTTGTCAGGGATTAAAAGGCTTCATTAACCAAAACTAGGTCAAATTCTTCAAAGACAATTAAATAATCTTTACTTTCATACATAAACATACTCCTTAATACTTTTATATGCAAAGTGCTCCACTTCGAATATTTTTCTGCTTCTTTTAAAAGCTAGACTACACACATGAAACTATACTTATTATACAGAATGCAGAACCTGAAAAGTTAACCATATAAAGCAGCACTGATAATTTGGAAACTCCCATTTGTTTAGTCTTCTGTAAATCCCACAGAAATAACTGATGAGATTCAGTATTGCCACAAGAAACAGCGGATGTCCCTTAATTCCAAGAGAAACGCCCCTAACCGCATGCGTGCACACTTTATTGAAATAACTTTCTCTTCAGTATCACCAAAAGTTTTGTTAAGTGGGTCTTCTATTTTATAAATCAGAGGATAATCCTGCAAGATTCTGAACAGTACTTAGTGCCACTAAAACCCTTGAATTTTCATTGGAATTGAAGGAAAGCATCAGCTTTCAGTTTCTATTTCTAAACTAAAAATCTATGTTAAAAATTCAGTTGTCAGTACACATAGTCAGAAATTGGTATATAGAGTTCATACACTGTGCTTGTGCTCATTCAGCTCAGACAAAAGCTGCAGCTGAGTGGTTTGATTTCCTTTATTTAATAGTAACTACTAAAGACAACTAGAGCAGAGCATGTTGCAGTATCAACTTGCATCTACCTAACCAGGCAGAGCATTTTCATTCCATGCTGTATTTGGCAACCTTTTCAGCATTCAATGTACATTGCTGTACATGCAACACAATACAATTGTGAGATTAAATTTGACAGTCTTTTCTTTTTTCAAGGAAAAAATATCTACAGACAAAACTTGTGTAACAAAATTATCATAAAGCCAGCTACAAGTTCCTTCTTCATAAACAGTTAAGAAAAACATCCTAAATAACAGTGAATTTCATTACAGTTATAGCAAATATTCCATCTTTCTATTAGGTATTTGCATTCTAAATGCTGTTTTGAATCAGACTGATTGCACCTGCCAGTCATAGAGAGTGACAATATGCAGTATTTCTTCTTTAAATTATTTTTAAAATATTATTTCATTGCACACATTGCATATTTCATTTGCACATTGCAAATAATTTCCAAGCACTACATTGAAAACAAACAAAGAGTAACTGCATCAAAATACTTTTATGAGTTTAATAAAGTACACAAAGTGCTTGTTTGAAGATGGAGATATGAAAAATCTCTGACGTGGAACTGATCTGCACAAGATTATTCTTTTTAATTTTTAATTTGGAGCTAGTATTATAAAAAAGATGTCATAAGGTGAAGACACATTGTGGAGTTATCTATGACTTATTTGTGCTAAGTTTTATATTGTGATTGGTTTTGAGTTTTAATTAATTGGTCTAATTGTATCAGTAAAAGGCTTCAATACTAAAATAAACAAGTAAAATTTACTAGGAATACCTCAGGGAACTAGTGAAAGCAGTGCAGTATAAGCAACGGAAAGCAGAAACTAGTTTCCTAGGAATAAAGTAGAAATCACTGCCTATTGATTATGGGCATAGGAAAATTGATTCTCACATAGAAATTATTTATCTGTGTTTCATAAAAGTGCAACTAGAGAGAAGGGATTCACATCTATATTGTTGCAGAATTTTAAAATATACTAATGTTTGGAGCAACCAACATGAGAGAATGATGATTTTTGGCTAATGTTAATAATTTGAACTAATTCTTTAAATCTGAGCTATGATGGATTAAAGATTAAAAGAAGGAAATTTATAGTCGGTTTAAAATTAAAGCACATGTGTAGAATAATTAACATTTCTAATACCAGTTAGTTCTGGTATTTTTTAGTCCAGGGAAAAAAAATGTATACAGTAGCTTAAAATATCCGTAGCTGAGCCCATGACATTGAATATAAATCCTCTACTAGAGTAAATACTTGAACTGAACTTAAAATGGATATAAACTTGAAAGGTGTATGCACTAAAAAAAAAGAAAATAAAAAGATCCAGGGTCTTCGATGCTTATTCAATATACCTAAAGTTTAAAAGAAATTCTTCCCCAGAGAGAGACTTTTTACCAAGAGCTATGGTGATAGGACAAGGACAACAGTTTTAAATGGAAAGAGAGTCGGTTTGGATTTAACATAAGGAAGACAGTTTTTATGATATGCGTGTGGAAACAGTAGAGAAAGTGTTCAAGGTCAGATTGGATGAGGCTTTGAGCAATCCAGTTTAGTGAAATGTCTCTCCTGTCTGCCCATGGGAGGGGAGGTTGGACTAGACAATCTCTAAAGGCAATTTCTGGTCCAAACTATTCTATAGTTCTATGATTCTATGAAATTCTTTTTACATCATCAATTATTTCTGTGATTTTTTCTCTAATGTGCCTTTGAAAACAGCATTTACCTAGAATACACATTGTAGGACTAAACATATTAAAGATGTATCATGAAGAACCTAACTTCAAGGAGAGTGGGGACAGATCATGTACATTATAAAATATTTATATTTTAATGTCACTTCATGAAAACTTGTAGAGGAATAGATCAAAGGATGCAAGCTATGCAAACAGATAAAAATTATCTGCTTTTGCATATGCGATTGTTTTAGCAGGACTGTCTTGTAGCCTGAGTTCTCCATTTCCAAAGAGTTAGGGCTAAATTTGACAAATTAAAAACAAACAAACAAACAAAAATAAACCAGAAAAGGATAAAAGTTCAAGGGCAAGGCATAGCTATGCTGCTATCTTGAATGATATAAAAACTGCGAGCAAGCTTGCTGCAATAGATAGGGTTTTTTTCAACTTTAGTCCAGGGCTTTCAACGCTCTCCCATCTCCCACATTCGATCTCTTTCTATAAGATGAGGGAGGCTGTTTCTGAAAGCATTTCTTGATTTAATTTTCTTCTGCTGGGCAAAAACATGTCAACCACGGTGCATCCCTGTTGGATTTGTAGAAGCTGGGGGATATAGCAATATCCTCTTGGTTTTTTTTTTGTTGGTTTTTTTTTTTTTTCTGTCATAGGCAGGATGCCAGACAAAACAGAGACAATTAATTATTAACAGCACTGCTATCTTTCTAACATAGCTTCAAGGCACTATTGTGTTTGCTCTCAGTGATGGTGATAATTTCTTAACTGTTCTGTGTATAACGAACTGCATATGCTTCTCAGAATTGCAGCCCTTAATCTAGCAGGTTATCTGTTGTATCAACAAATCCTACCATTCCTTCAGTATGCAGGTATTGGAGTTTGTGATTTAAACTGCAAAACTCCCTGTTGTGGCAGTAACAGGTAGTTTTCAACTGAAGAGCCTGCTCTGGCAGATACTTTCTTTACTGGACAAATTCACGTAAGCTTTCTGGTGGGAGACTTTACACTCACATATTCCAAAACAATCAGCTAAATTAGGTACAGTAACTAATGCAGAGAGGTATGAACACATTGTGTGTACGCATATGCTGGTGACAACTGTCATTGCTTCAAGAAGGGGGTGACAATTCTCTTTCAGGTCAACAAATACCTTAAATTACTGTGAAGCTCAAGGGCGTACCTAAACAACCTTCTTTTATTATTTCTTTTTGCCATCTGAAAATTGACAGTTCAGATGTCTTCCAAATTCAGCACTTTTTCACAGTGAAGAGCATCTGCTTAGTGTCCTATATAAACAATTAAAAACTGACAGATTCTGATCAACATATATTATAATCCTTGTATACTGAGGTATGTATGTACTTTGAATATTTCACTCCTCAATCAGCCAACGATTAGACTGAGGTAAATTGTGAAAATGAAGACACAGAACAGGAAGGAGATTTTAAAAATTGCCCCCTCTCTGGAAGTGTTCAAGGCCAGGTTAGATGGGGCCTTGTGCAACCTGATCTAGTGGGAGGTGTCCCTGCTCGTGCAGGGAGGTTTGAGCTAGATGATCTTTAAGGTCCTTTCCAACAAAAACCATTCATGGATTCTATGAGAATTACCATGAAATTAGAAAACTCTAGTATTTATTTTTGAAGATGTACTGAATGCAAATAAAATGAAGTTATACCTATTTGTTTTCTTAATATTTATTTGACACAAAAGATATTAATGTGGCAAAATAAGCAAGACAAGGGCAATCAATTGACTTTTAAGTGTGCAAAGTGATTACCAATGGACGATTTTCACTATTGCTAATATGAGGAGTTTCTTGTTTTTCACTATTGCTAATATGAGGAGTTTCTTGTTTAAGTCTGTGTTGATGCATGAATTGAGAGTTGTGTAACAACTTTTTTCTCAGAAGAAAAGTTTCAAAATGTGAGTGAACAAGTCTCCCTTTCCTTCTTCTCATGAAATGATTTTTTTTAATTTGAGAATTTCAATAAATTTAATTTTGTGCTTACTTTTAAAAATATTTATTTATGAGACTATTTATTTTACATGTATCCTTAAGATATAATTAGTCAAATAATACTCAAATAATTTAAAACAAAATAATGCTGAAGTGTGAGATGGAACTCATGGTATAACAGGTCTATCATAACTACTTTTTGAAACAAAATTCAACCAAAATTTCATTATAACTTCCCACAGATAATGAGACATTGGTCAATTGGTACTTTCAAGAGGAAAGTCATCATACATCAAAAAGGCTTTTCGTTCTTCCTTGATACTAACTATGTCAAACACTAACTGTTTTATTAGATTAATGGTAATATTCAAGTGTATACAAAGAAAAGCTAGGGGAACACCTGAGCAGAAGAAACAAGAAGAGGATTCTTTTTTTTTTTTTACATTTGCCATTTTTCAGTTCTTTCTACATCTTTTAGATGTTTTAGCTTGTTATATACATATTTTGAGTCCTAGATTTAAATCCTGCATTTCAAAAGTATTGTAATGGGATTTCTTTTCCTTTTAAAAGTAAACAGCAGGAAAGTTCCAATGTTGCACATAGTACAACTTAGATCAAATTTTTGCCAATATTGAATTAATTTCTTGCTCTTCTTTGCCAAAAATTGTAGTCACCACTTTTGCTTACTTATTTAGAACATCATTAAAAATGGTTGTGGACCCTTGTTTATAAATTATTTTTTTAAAATCATGTTTAGATAAGCTAATTTTTATGCATATCTGTATATACAATGACTGAGGTAGATAACTAAATTAGGTTTTCAAAGTCATCATAATAAATTTAATATGATGTAACAATGCACTGCATGGCCTTCTATAATTGGAAGATGATAAGGTATAAGGCTTTTGTTATTTTCAAAAACTGATAATAATATCTAAGATGAAAAGATGAAAAGAAAGAACAAGAAGAAGGTAACAACAAAGATATTTCTTTGTCAAAAGATTGTATTCCCTTCAGTCATGGTATGATTTAAACCTCAATATCATGCCCTTTGCATAGGCTCTGTTACTTGAAATGGAATTTTGTTTCAAGGGAAATGTTGAACTCAGATCTCAAAATCTTAGGCTGAACACATTGTATATATTCACCAGATAATCAAGGATGCATCCTACAGTTGAGGACATAAGGAAAACAAACAAAAAATATAAATATTAATTATTAATTTATCTGAAGAGGCTTTCTACAAATACTTAAGGGCTCTATTGGAGGTTTTATCTTGTAAGCAACTTCTGAAATCATTATTATATCTATAGGGTAATGGAGATTATTTTTGTGGGGTTTTCTTGGAGGGCTAATTCTGGTATAGCTTGCATTGTTACAAGCCATACAATGTTAGATTGCATTTAGGCAGAAATGGAGAAGTGTGGAGTTAAGGCTACCTTTGATAACAAATAATAAATAGTCCCTACTTCGTAAACAGTTTGCCAAAAGTAAATTTATTCCAGAGCAGTCAAGGTGAGCTTCTGGAGATCATTCCACATGTCAATTGCAATATCTTCTTTCTACCAGATGCAACAGGTAGAATTTACAACACCTGTGTACCTTCAGGTCCAGTTTGTGATTCTTTCCTTTCATCCACAGAGTCCAACACACTCTACTTATTGCCCACCCTTCTTCTACATTCCCACAGCACTGAGACCACCTCTGTCACACTTCCAAATGCAGGCAAAAATAAAGAAATTCAGACTTTGGGGATTTTGACATCCCAGTACAGAAGAATACTGGTACATATGAGGAAGATTTAAATATAATTGGTGTTTCTGAAAAAAAAAAATGTTGGTTTTTTTTTTACCAAGACAGAACAGTACATACCAAAGATATTTTAGAGCAGTATTGCAAAGGCTGTTGTTATTTTTAGAGCACAGTGAAGCTTTTGAAGAGAAGTACCTGATATTTTCTGACAAAAATTAATAGATAGCCTTAATTTCACTTCCATGTTTATTGAATAACCTTTGAGCAGTATCATGTGGTCTTATACTTCACTCACTTTACTATTCATTTGTTTTCATGGAGCAATCCCCACAGAGCAATACAGAAAAAAAGTGAAAGGTATGAGCAATACTATCTCTTCTTGAACATCCATACAGACAGAAATGGAAATTGTAATTATTCACTGAGTTAAATAACAGCCTTTTAATATGTAACATTTATTTTGAATGTTGAAATCCAATTATCATGTAATAATAAAACCCTCACCGTACAGTATCTCTCAGCACAGGGGGCTTCTGTAGTTTGTTTCCATCCGTTATTTTACATTACCAATTTGTTTAGTACAAGAGTATAATTAGGGAGAAATACAGGAGAATAAAAAAACAGTTGATTTTTTTTATTATTTTTTTTTTCCAAAAATACAGCATGATACGAGAGAGCAAAAAGACACTATTTAAAAAGGGCAAAGCATTTAACAAAAAAGAAAACGTTATCTTCAAGAGAATGCAATTGAAACAGGAATAATCATCCTCATCATAGCTTGGCTTCATGGATGAAGATTTAAGAAGGGCTCTACCCACGATTTCAGTTTGTGGACAGTTAGAGCAGAGCGATGCTCAGGACACCCACTATCCGCTGTATCAAGCATGGTGCTGATATTCCAACATCAGAGTGTCAATCTGAACACACCTTTCAGGCAGGTGTGTGCCTTTGTCTCTTTGTCTTTGTTCAACCACATCAGAAGATGCCCATTGACTGCGGGTAGCCAACTGGGTGGGGGGTGGAGATGAGCTTTGGTTAGGCCACCTTTTCTAGGCCCCTTTCCGTGTGGAGCAAGAAGTGCTCTCCTTGAAAAAGGCTGCTTGGTCACTCAGGATGCTGCCGAACAAGACTGTCATCTCCTGGGTCAGTCTCAAGAGACCAAAGTCCTGAGCCGCCTGCATCCAGGGCTGGGTCAGCATCTTGTAGTGCACCTTTCCCCTGCTTTTTCATCCCCCGCCTGTCACTGCAGGGGTTTTACAAGTGTGGGTACACCCTTCGAGCCCATGCAATGGAGTTTTTAGGTGAGGGGCAGCGTACGTGGAACTGGCCCCACCCTTTACTCCTAGGGTCCATCTGCCAGGGCCCAGCAAGTTTGGACGGTGACAGCTAAATGAGCTCCATCTGCCTGGGTTTGGAGTTAGAGTTGTCCGCCTAGGATGGTTGCCTGACGGCTAGTGAGCCCATCCTGCCTGTTGACATACTTCCAGTTGTGACCTGTCTGGCATGGGAGACCTTACTGGAGGCCTATGCCAGTGCCAGCGTAGCTTGCAACCTCACAAGGGCACTCAAGCTCCTGCCCCACGACAAGGGGGTGCCTGTGGAGAGACAGTAATAATTGTTGAGTTATATATGATCCTGTTAAAGATGATTAGAATGAGAACCTGAAATAAATGTCAGTATGATCCAAAATAACCCTCGGGGATACCAGAACTAAGACAAGCACCAAGCTAGCATGTGCCTGTCCTTCGAAACTGATGTTTTTGTAGCTACCTTTAGAGATGCTATCACCCAGGACAATGCTTTTCTCAAACAGCAAATAAACATGCACTTGCACAGACAAAAATCATAGAGTCACATCACTTTTTAAGCTTTAAGGTGGAAAATAATCATACACATAAGGCTGCGCAAAAAAGAACAAACATTTATATCTATTAAAAAAGAAAAATGTAAATTAAAAAGAGTTGTGCAAGAGAGACTGAAACATTATACTACATTCTGTATCTGAGAATATGAGACAGTAACAACTACATATGGTATGAATCCAAGTAAATAGGAACTTCTGAGAGCTGCAAGAAATAGATTCCTAATTGTGAGCAAGAAGAAACTTAATTATCTATAGACTGAGCAACAAAGAATTTCAAACTTATCCCCATTTTAGCCTCTACATGCCAAGTTATAAAGCACTTGTGCTATTAAAAGAAATATTGTTGGCTTTCTGACATACACTTTTTTTTTTTATCACTAGTGTTCAAAAATAGTATAATGTTGTGGTTTGGTGTTGTAGTAGTATTTGAAAACCAAATAAGAAAATTGGTATTCATCTTATTCTGGAAAAACTATTGTATTTGATTTGGACCTTAGTTTGTTGTGACCAGCTATCAAAAAAGGATTTCAGCCTCTATATATTTTCATATCTAAAGTACAGAAGGACTATTAAACTTTGTATGACTCTAGAAAATAAAAATGTCTATTTTCATACTTGAGTGCATTACTTAGTCAAAACCTTTTTACTCAAGTAGTAACTTGCGATCCCACACTCCCACAGAGAAAATGGTCACAAAATATTTTATTGTTAAAAAATACTATATAAAGCATATGATACAGTGCATGTTTGAAAGCTCAGAAAAAGATTAATTAATGTTTAGATCCATGTTACCCATAGCTCAGATTTTCTGATGTTCTAGGATCTGTGTCCAGCCCCAAATTCTTTGGAATGTTCAGCCTTTTGCAGATGAAGTAGTATAAAATTAGTACAGTCCTGTGAATCCTATTTTTGTCACTGCAATTTGCATTGCATAAGTTTAGAAATTACAAACTAATTTTTAAGGGAAATAGAAATGCTAATACTTTTTTTCTTTACAACTTTGCAGCTTATTGATTAGCTTTACAGGCAAATACAGATCCCTACAAAACACTACAAGGAATTTCTTTCTTCGATGTTTCTCCCTTTAAAATTCTGTCCATGTATCTTGAGAGAAACTTTAAAGCTAGTAAACTAGGCATACTGTATGATTTATTTTCTCAACAGAAGAGGCTTAAGTGAGTGCTGGGCTAGAAAAAAAAAGGATATCTCTATAGTGTCTTGGAGCCTTGTGTTACGAGAAGTTAAGGAGAAAATAAATTATTAAATAGCAGTTTTAAACATATATATTTTAAATACTTTTTCTCATATTCTACTTGACAGTAATATTCTGTAAATAAATAAAATAAATATTCTTGACAGTAAAGTCTTTCTACCAAAGGAAATCTGCTGTTTTAGTGAAATGGTAAATCTACATTCTCCCAATGTTCATTTTCGCCATTTTATCATCTTATCATCTTATCTCTTTATTCCTGCTATATATATTCTTCTGATTAAAATAAAAATAAATAAAATTTATTTCCCTTCCCTTCCCTTCCCTTCCCTTCCCTTCCCTTCCCTTCCCTTCCCTTTCCTTGTAAATATGTGTTAGACAAAGAAGCTAAGAGGTTTTGTAAAGCCCCAAAAGCTTTGTTAACAGTTTGAAAATTCTTTTTTTTTCCTCCACTAAAATTTGTCAGGAGAAATCAACATTTTATCATCTGTTTCAAGGATAAAATCTTTCTGACTACAGGCATTTCCTAGATTGCAAAGGATAGAATTTACAGGTGTTTTGAGTTATGAAAATCACTGTGGCTCAATTTAGTATGGTATCTTGACAAAAAATAATGGGACTTCATTTGATTTACTAAGTATTATTTACTGTAGGAGGAACTACAGCTAAAAAGAGGGAATCAAAGACTTTAAGACAGTGATTATCTTGGTCTTTCTTTAACTAAAAAAGAATATTAATCTTATAGGAATGTGTGGGGGAAATATGCATTAAGGATTCACTGTGTAGAGACATTAAAGCAATTGCAAAATATCAGTTCCAGGAATTTCTTAGAAAATTGTGCAAGAAATCTTCTATGCTGGTAAATCCATTGGTGGGAGGATGACAGCTTTGGGGATTTTTTTTTAATTTTTTTTTTTTAATGGAAAGCAGTTTTCTCTGCTAGGGAACTGCCCTAACCACAAAAAGAAATATTTACTCTGAAAATATGAACTTGGTTCTTTTTCATGGATATCTTCATGATGAAGTAAGTAGCTCTTAACAGCCTTGTTGCTGAAATCAAAAGAGATTATGAAACACCAAAGCTTTCATTTTTAAAATTAGTACACATTGATCTCTCTCTTACTTGTGAGGATGGCCAGAACAACATTCAAGTTCAAAAATAAGAATGGAAGTTCATAATTCACTATTTCAAAACTCAATGATTTAAAAATCAATCTCTTGGCTTCAAGAGGTCCAGGCTCAGAGTTTGGCAGCATTAGGAACTGGTAAGACTGCATGGTTCTGCTCACGATAAGCTCTCACAGGCAGTCAGGAAGATGATTCAGCATGTTAAAATATAGAACAGGTTGGGACAATGAAATGGGGACAATTTCATTGGGACAAGTAAACATTGCTCTGTATCAGAAGGGAGGAAGCTGGTAAGTTCTATCTGACGAACACAAATTACTTCTGGACTTTCCTGGACCAGGAAATTACTTCTGTGACTCATTTAATGACTCTTTTTCATAAGGGCAGGAGAGCAGCAGATTTCAGTCACTAGGTAAGGCAAGAAATGGGCCATTAAATATGATGGCAGAAATCTGAAGTCATTTCAGTGGAGGAAGGGTTTTATTAAACCAAGACATCCTAGAAGAAGGAACTACTTTAGAACATATCCATGTAAACATGCAGACTTAAAATCATTGTGAAACAGCTAATTGATGTGGGTGGAGCATGAGCGTGATTTATACAGCTTCCACCTCTGATCTCCCTCTACAATGACAATTTAAAATAAGATTATGTTAAACAATCAAAGTTCCTTCTGTTTACTAAAAGCTACAGTTGATATGGGGACAAGAAATAGTATTCTGTATTTTGGCCTTACTGTGGCCTACTTTTGAATAGAGAATGCAGATAGAATTGATATATGCAGAGAGAAGTTATAAACATTAGCAAAATGCAAAGGTGTGTAGAATATAATTTAAAAGAAATCTAGCTTCAGTCTTGTCCTATACAAAGTTCTGTTAACAATTTCTATGGTGGAAAAGAGGATATGCTTTTTCATACTGTCAGTACAGAAATTACATAGATTAGATTAGATTAGATTAGATTAGATATGTGTATGCTTGGTAAATAAGACAAATGGCCTAGAAAAACTAACAAAAAACGCAACAGCAAAAACCAAAAAAAAAAAAGTGACAAACGTGAAGCATTTAAGAAGGAAAAAAATTAGAGACTGTTTATGTACAGAATGAGAAATAAACTGAAGTGTGATCATAACAGATGAGTGAATAAACATGCCAATCTTATGGATGTATATATGGTAGGGATTAAGCCTGCAAGAGACATGACATAATTCTTTGTTTTATGCAGCACTACCAGTACTCCAATGAATGCATTTCATACAGATTTGAACAAAACATGTCTGGAAAAAGTAGGATGACTTGGAGAACCTGTGGAGGATAGCAGTGAGAATGACCTAAGTTCTCTAAAATGGCTCTTCTAAGAGGAGAGAACAAGGAGGCTGATCTAAGCACAGGAATAGAGGAGAGGGAGACTCTATACCAGGCTTTAAGAATGTGAAAGAATGAATACAAAGAGTAAAAAACCTTCCAAATCTGATTTGCTAGTGTCTTCCTGGATGATTTAAGAATAACTGATTCTGACATGGTTTCTATGGCCCAGATCCCCGAAGTCATGGTCTATCAGAATTTAGATATGGTGAATTTCTCCGAGGAATCTATACAGCCAAATGGCTGGGGAGGGAAGATTATAATCTCCATGTATGATGCTCACCTTCAGGTCTTGTGAACACAGTGAGGGAAAAAATTAGAGAGGAGAAAAAAGTTTGAAGCCAGGTGAGACATATACTTGGTGGTAATATGTCCGATTTTACCCATCACCAGTGCTCTTTAATAGTGCAGAGAAAACATGACATCATGATAAGCTCGATTGTTTTAAAAGCAAGATACAATAAACAAAGATCATTGTTTTGCTAGCTACAGACATTGCTTAGAAGATACAGCACTCTCCCACAAAAAAACATCATGGGTAAGGCCAAAAGTTAATAGAATACATAACCCCTTTATTCAGAGAAGGTGTCCTCCAAATGCCTACTATCTTTTCTGGTGATGAGCCTTGCCTCATCTTTATTTTTCTGGCAGCAGGCCATGCCTTGTTGCTATCTTTTTTCAGCCTTGCTTTGCCTCGTGGGACCTTGTCTTTTCGCTAGCTCTCAGGTCTCTCAAATTACTGTGGCAGCGCTCCACATTCAGATACTGATACAACATATAAAGATTGAAGAAACCACTTGTAAATCAAGTGAGGGACCTTTCTGTAAGCCATATTCAGGAACTGTGCATGTAGTCTATTTTACTTTTTCTTGTTTGCAATAAAATGAAGTAGTATTGTTCTAAAAATGAAACTTCTTCCTGGAATGTGCAAGAGTAAAAACCCTTTGGATTAAGGAGTCCCTATGATTAGAACTCTTCTCCTGGTGGAAATTGGCAAAACTGAGTTTGCACAACTGAAGATTTTTATGTTCAAAGTAGAATAGACTCGAGAGAAAACAAGAGAAAAAACCTGAAATAACCTGTGCCCAGTGGTCCAAGATCACTTAGGAAAGCTACACATCTATACCCTACTCTTCAAAAATCTCAAAAGAGAAATTTGAGTTATATTCTCCAAACACTGACATAATATGTAGGGAATAAATGTAACGACAATTTTACGTCCCAAAGAAACAAACAAACAAACAAAAAAGTGCTAGGGAAGGGAGGTAAATTACAAATTCCACCATTCTCTCAGTTCTCCTATAACCCCCTTGCCAGCTCAAGGTGGGTGAGGTGCTTTGACTGGCAATCTCAGATTGGTATTATTTAATGCTGGGGGCAAAGTTTCTTCCCTGCAAAAAAATCTCTGCCCTGAAATTCAAAGCAAGTTGTCTATTTTTGAATGGAGCTATGATGGAGAGTGTGATTTTAGTATATTCTCATTTCACAAATTTGGAGTAGTTTACAATCAATATATGATGCAAGCATATGAGGGAGATGGTAGTGATGGTACAAGTTAGGTGGCCATGGTTTGTGAGCAGTTTCTTCAATAAGTATAGTATTTATTTTTCCCTGTATTTAAACACCTACCGACAAGTGCAGTTACTAACAAACACAGATAATGTTTGCCTTGATAACTTGGCGAAGTGTACACTTTGATTCATTTTTTACTTCTACTTGTACACACTGTAGTATACCTGTGGTGGTCTGTTTAATAGCTACAACTGAAAATCTGTTTGTCCTATCATTTACAAGTTTTATATTAGTGCAGTTTATTTATTCAACGGCATATTTTAAATTCAAACTACTCATCTAGGAATGATTCTTAGGATTTTAATTATTGTATATTGGTGTAATTAAGGTAATTGATTAATTGAATATTTAGATAAGCAAAGTGACTTAAGAAAAAAGGATCCCATTTAAAGGAAACAAAGTTTGAGACAGTGACTATAAAAGAATATAGCTGAATTAAAAGCTATGAAATACATTTACTTATATGACCAAATTTTGGATCTCAATAAAGAATTTCTCAGCTCTGTTTCCTCTTAATGATATATTCATTAAACGCTATTTTCATTTGTCTCTCTCTGTACACAAATAAAGACAAAAAAATGGATAGAAATGAAAAAGACCATGTATATTGCAGAAATAGCATAAGGGAAAGCAGTTCTCTCTCACAGGAGCCCAGACAGTCACTATGGTGCTTCCTGACAGAGTAAAGCAGCAGGAGACAGCTAATGAGGCAAGTCATCCGTTATCATTGCAGTGCTTAGCCTGATTTAGTTATCTGAATCAAAATGACAGATTCAGGAGGAAGGCTCCTGGGAACTTGACTGAAAATGTTATGTTGATGTTGCCATGCATTGATCAATCTAGTGGAGTGCCTCTTTGTCTCCATGCCAACGAATAGAAACCAAAAAGCAGGGGTTAAGGGGCATGCTTTTGGAAAACTGATATTGGGGAAGATATTTTCTTTCTAAACAGGTTTTGTAAAATACTGAAATAAGCTTCATGCCTAGGATGACTCGCGTCTCTTCAAAATATGGGAGGTTTAATAATGTAATTTCAGCCTGTCAGGAACAATTTTCCTCTTTCCTTTTACAATTATTTAGATGTTTAGCTTTAGCAGCTTGAGTCCATGTCACGAGCTGCTTATTAAGTTTATTCTAACACGAAGAGGAGAAAATAGGCTTTAAGAATTTCAATACCAACAAAATGTCACTCAGTAATTAAAAAAAATGTTGACTCTATTTTTATATAATATTCATCTTATTGGATGGACAAAGTTGATCTTTACAACTTTAGCATTTTTAGGAAAGATGCAATCTAGGAGACAGAATACACTGTCTAAAAACTGTATAACCAAAAGCGACTGGTTTTGATCAGGCGTTGAAGGGAGAACTAGGTTTTTTTTTGAATGAGAGGTATGGACTGGGCTTTATTGCAAAATGAATAAATGATAATGAAAAAAAAGGAAAAAAAAAGAGGGGAAAAGGGGGAAAAAAAGATGAAAAACACAGTCCTTGAGAATAAAATATACTTGTTGAAAAATACAGCAATTTATTGTTGAAGAGTTTAATATTCCTTGTCACAAGTCTGGAAAGCACATGAGAAAAAAAGGGAAAAAAAAAAAAAGAGCTAATTTTTACCCATTTAAGCATGAGGAATACTCACATCAAGTCACAAAATCTGGGTACCTGTTCAGTGTAAGTAAACACTTCCAAAACTGGTGAAGAGTTCAGTGTTTAATACCTAAAAGGTCTCTTTCAGAAGAAATTTCACTGGTTTATGGTGTTCAGCTGGACTTACCAGCTATTTTAGAGTTGCATTTGTGGTTTTGCTATTTCCCAGCAACTATACTCACTCATTCATCTTTGAGGCCACGAGTATTTCAGGCTAAGAGAAGCTCTCTGATACAAAATGAAAAGTCAATATGTTCTGAAAAGGATATCTACCCATTCCGCCATGTTCCTGTATCTCTGGAAAATTATGGTTTTGCTGAAAACTGACTGGAATGTAGAACATATATTCCATGGGAAAATAGTAAGAAAAATTCTGAAATGTAAAAATATGTCCTGAAGCATTGCTGAGTGGAAAATACAAGCTTTTACTTTGGGATGGGCCAAAGCAGTGTCTTTGGTAGACTCAAAATAGGTTACTGATCTCCAAGGGCTCCATTATCCCCATTCTCCAGCCATTCAACAGATAGATGGTACTGATATTAGACTCTGAATGCTCCACTACCCCACAGAATGATAAATTGAAAACCAGGAAGACTATATGGTAAATTTCCTCTTTATATTTAACATAAAAGATTGTAATAATAGTAACAAGGACCATGAAACTTAGGCAACTCCAGAGAAAAGGCACAGACAGTGTGACATATAAGGTGATGGTATTTCATAAAGGCCATTCTGAATACCTCTAAACAGTGATTCAGAAACAAAGGAGTTTGGAGAAGGGTTGCTGGTCAACATGCAGACTTTCATGCAGCTCACTTTCTGTTGGAAGGAAAAAAACACTTCATGATTAATAATGCTCTGTGGAAATTGAAATAATCTTACAGTCCCAGATCTTGAAGCCTTTTTTTCTCCTGTCAGCAGAGTATGCACGTTCTTCAGTAACATAGTCTGACCACAGGAGATGGACAGCATACTGAAATTTATGCAAGGATGTTTCCAAGAATGAATTTTTGAATGAAACCTTTGCTTTTAGATTTTAAACAGCTCATATTATTTTGCAGGCCCTGTAGGATGGCTTAACACAGTATTCTAGTTTTAGAAATATGAGAGTTAAGAGATTGTAGTAGAAGGCAGAAGATATGGGCTTCAAATGCTTGTCAAATGCTCCATAGGGGTTTTTTTGTGTGTGTGATTTGGACAAATCATGTAATTTCCTTGTGCCTCTGTTCTCCATCTCCTTTGTAGTACTGATATTCCTCATCCTTATCCTCTGTCTCTTAAAATTTAGACTTTAAGCTCTCAGTTCACAGCATTCTAATCTGATCAGACTATTTAAAATACTTCATCTACCTCATAAAATGGACTTGCACTACTTTGAAATGAGCTTCATGACTATTCTCCTCATGTGGCAAACTAATAGAGACTAATCTTGTACCTGGATTAAAAAAAAAATAAAAATGGAGAGGAGCCAAGTAGAGCGAAGTAGATCTAACACATTTTCCCATTATTCAAATGAACTGACGTTTCCAGAAACCTGGAATTCTCCCCTCTACCAGAAATCACAAGACAAGATTTTAAATATTCTTTTACTGAATAAAACAAAAAGATTGATTTTAAAAATTGTATTTATGACCAACCCCCAGGGTCAGCTGAAAAATATACGCAGGAAGAGGTTATGCTGTCCTGATGCATCATACTACTGTCAGTTTTTTGTTCTGCTCATAGCTCAACTACAGTTTAAGTGCAGAGCTTGTAGCAAGCCAACCTTGATGCATTTCCATGTTTTTTACAATTTCTAATGTTCTGCCACCATTGTTGTGAGAGACTGTAAGGATACTGTTATACTTGAAAAATGTAGGATTCTCACAACTATGTAGCAGTTAAACAAATGTGAATATATTTAGAAAATTATGTTATTTATTCATTTTAATTAAACATCCTCATCTTTCCTGGGACCATGGTATGTATTTCCATCAGCAGTGCCATCTTACTGCTCAGTCACAAATATGGAACAGCTGTTTTCATGAGTAAGCAAATGGAAACTATTGTTTCCATTATGTACTACTGGGAACCTTGCCCACATTGGCTGTTTTTAATAAGCAACTCTAATAGGCATTTTTTTAAGAAATGCAGGAAAGCATTAGCTTTTAAGAACTCTTCAGGCAATCACTGCCTTGAGTTAATTTACAGAGGCTAAATAACCACTCATAAAACTGAAGAGCAGTTAACTATTAAAGTTAAAGATTACAGATTAAATACAATCTTAATTAAGATCTTATACATTTTGTAATTTGCTCAACTTTACAGATGGGTATTTGTTATTTCACCCTTAAACTAGTCTATTGAAAAAAACTGTGCCCAAATAAATTTGTATTCTTTAGAAATACCACTCTTTTGGGCACAACCAACACATTTAAAGGAGTGATTTTAAAACATTTTTGTTATCTTCCACTCAAGCAGTATTACCTCCTAACTTGGTAAGATATTTAATTAAATTTTATGCCAGTACTAATAAGTTTATCAAATCCTCATATACTCTGATGAAACACTACCTAGATCTATGACTAAAGAATTATAGAAATAGGATGAAGTAAATTCAGCAGTGATGCAAGTTTTACTTTAAGTGGGCCCAGAGCATAAATAGCAGAGCAAGAAGCATGGTGCATAAAGATGACAAAGCTGATATAACTTAGATTTTATGAAAATCAAAATTCAAGCTGCACAAGTTAAAACTACTTGTGGCCTAGTTTTTATACTCTTTAATTTTCTTCTTTCCATTAATTTCTTTTGCTATACTTTTTTTTTTTTTTCTTATGAGATCTCACATAAGTTACAGGTGTCTTGATTGAACATCTGTTTAGAAACAAGTCTTATTCCATTTACAGTAGTATTGCAAAGGAAAATGGTCTTTTCAATGGTGAACTTGAATTCAGAATGTAGTACTTAAAACCAATTACTTTTTTTGTCCCCTTGTAAAAGGTGAAGGATAATCTTTATAACTTGCATTTAAATTAGGAATCATATGGACAAACTAAGCTTCCTGTTGCATTCAAACATGAAAGACAGAGCAGTTTTAGAAGAGTTTCACAGGAGATAGCTTCTGCTGTAAACAGACCCTAGAAAAAAGCTGAATCTAAAATGAATTTTATAATTGCCAACAAATTATTTGCTAAATCCTGAAAGTACATAGCCTCTTCATATTTCCTGACTGGGGAAAAAGAATTAACTATATCCTTTTCTCATTTGAAGTTATTTCCAGATTGACTGCTAAATTGATTCTTAGGGCATTCAAGTTATCTCTGTTGCTGAGTCAGAACTTTTTGACTATTTTAGACACCTGCAATGCAAATAGTTTGGCACATATTGTTTAGTACATAGTGGTCAAATTCAGCTTAGGCAGTCTTGTTTTCATATTAGTCAGATTTTTATATTAGAAACGGACTTAAACCAGTGCATTGCTTTCTCTCTTAGAATTTTCATGTAATTTGGATTAAATATAAGTATTTATACAGAAAAGCAGACTGGATTAATGACAGCTGAAAAATTAAACACATTTCTTCCTCAAGTTTCTCAGTATGGAAATCTGTAGACAGTGTTCTCTGTGCAGTTCATACTCTCCTTGAAACTCAGGGCAATGACATATAGTGATAGGACAAGGGGTAATAGCTTTAAATTGGAAGAGGGTAGATTAACGTTAGATATTAGGGAGTAATTTTCCACTATGAGGGTTTTGAGACATTGACACAGGTTGCCCAGGGAAGCTGTGAATGTCCCCTCTCTAGAAATGTTCAAGGCCAGATTGGATGGAGCTTTGAGCAGCCTGGTCTCATCAAAGGTGTTCCTGCCCATGACAACCAAAACAATGAAGGTATTTTTTTCCTCTGAGGATATTTTTTTTTTTTTAGGTTAATGTAGCTTCTGGGTTTTTTTAAGTTTTGCTAGTTCCATCAACAAACTGAGAAATCTATGCAATGTTTGCACGTTTTTGGCTTCATGTTCACTTGTCATCATTGAAACTTGTTTTTTTCCTTAGTCTATATTAATATAGCGATAAAGATTCAGCAGTGCAAAAATATTCGCTGTTTACAATTTATGTGACCTCTTAGTTTTCAAATTATGTTGGTATTTTTTGCATATCTATAACTGAAGGTAGTGTTTGTCCTGCAGATCTTTATTATTATAATGTGGGAGAAGGCAATAACAATGTCTGAGAATTCACTCAGCACAACTGCAAGCAGCAATTATAAAAATAATTTTGTTTGCAAACTAAAAACATAAAGGCTGAAATCATGAGAATTTAAACCATTTTAAAGTATTTTACACACTGTCTTTTCTACGTCTCTACAATTCCTTTTAGCCAAAGGCAAAGAAGGAGAAGGGAATGAATAAATAGCCTGAATCTGTTTTGTAGGAGATCACGTCACTTGTTATTAACTGTTATATTATATTTCGTGGGACTGGATGAAGGCAAACAGAAGGTCAAACTATTTGGTTTTCTTACTTGGTTTTCTTTTTTTTTTTTTTAAAGAAATTTCATTTAAAATATTTCAGCTGAATTCCATAATTTTATATGCATTGTATTAGCCTCATTCACCCTTTGATGCCCTTTTTAAGAATGTGGAAACCTTATGAGAGGAGCATATGAATGTAATACCTCTGAGGGAGAGGGAGATGTGCCTTTGTGGTGGTATTAAAAAAGCCACACCTGTAAGAACTAGCATAAAGAACATCAGTTCATGTTAGTTTCACTCTGTAAGCATAAGAAGAGGGTTACGAAATGAATCAATAAATATTAGGAAGATATCATGGATACATACTATTTTTCATTATTGGAATTTTTTATTTTTACAGGCAAATCACAAGTTATCCAAGGTAAAGAGTAGTTAATGTCAGAGACAGTAAAGAGCTTGACTCAGCAGCTGACAACCAGCTCAATGCTCTCTCCACCAGGCAATATATTTTTGAAGTTATTTCACAATCTTACTTTAGCTGTACTGAAAAATGGAGCTCATCCCCAGTAATTTTTCAGTTGCAATCACAGACTTTCTGCATTTTTTCCCACGCAGCAGACCTGCTTGAGATTTATATATGTTACCACACATGATAATTGCAAAAACTGTTTTTAGTAATTTTAGCAGTCGAGCCTATTGATCCTTACACTGGGAAGTTCCTCACATAGCTGGACTTTTTTCCCAACAAAAATGTTGTATCCAGCAATGCTATTTCATTAAGTGAACACCTGTTTTTTGATTTTCTTTTTAATTTGATGTATGATATTACAGGATATTGCCGTTCTGGCAATGGACATAATTTTATACAGCAGTAATAGCAAAATATGGAATATTGTTCCAAAATATTGTTCAAAAACATTGCTAGAAAATAACTTGGATCAGCTACACTACAGGTAGGACCCTTTCATCCCACCTTGCTTTGAGGAAGCAATCTTCAGTGTTTTGCTCTAACCCATGTGTGGGAAGGTTCTTGTTTGGAAATGCTATTTCGTGAAGAGAACTGGATGACTGGGTGAATCTATTGTTTGAAGTAATTTTTTCAGAACTAGTTTGTGAACAATTTTCTCAGTTTCAGTAAAACTAAAAAATAAATCATAGCAATATTTTTTACAGGGTTCCTGTCAAATACAATATAAAATATTACTCCTAGAAAGCCCTGCTTACTTGGAAGATCCTACAGAGAGATCTCTGAGTCATAACCTTTCAAGTACCAGTAATAGTTCAGCTGGTAAAAGAAACTTCTCTGGTAATTGCTTTCACAAATTCAACAATTACTTGTAGTTCCCACACAGTAATATTTCAGATTATTATTGTGATAGATGAAGAAAGTGGGGTGGTCCATTGCTAAATAACACATGATTTGTAGTTGGTATACAGAAGATCAGGTACCAAGAATCAATCTATAAAACTATTCCACACTGGAAAATCAGTGCCACAGATTTCAGAATCTCCTAGAATTCCAAATGTCTTTCTATAGATTTTAAACTGGACCTCTAAGATGTCATTAATAATCTCCAAGGCCTGGGCACACAGGAGAAGAAAGCTTTTAATTTTTTTGAGTCAGTCTACATTTATGGAATACTGCCAGTCATAACTATGTGCTAGATACTTTTAGTTAGTACAAATCATTGTTAGAAGGCAGAGAAGGGCACATGAATTAATAAACTGCATGTAATTATGGCAGGTTTTCTTGGAATTATCTTTCTATACTATTATTGTGTAGATGAACCTTCAAATAGTTGGCAGCTGGACAGGCATTCCAATGAGTTGATCTGACAGTGGAGGCACACTAGTTAGGAAAAAAACAGATACCAAAGACTTTAGAAAGTACCACTTGAATAGTAAGATAATTCTGATATGCTGGTAATGATACAAAACAAAGAAACCAGATATATACAAATAAACTCTGAGGTTGATGAGGAGGAAAAGGTACAAAATACAATATCTGGTAGTGGGCCTGTCTCTGACATAGCGAGGCTGGGAGGAATCCAGAGGCTTTATTCTGCAAGAACTTTTAAAATATTGAGGCCTATTTTCTTCCAACTGGGACAAGAAGACGTGTTTTTAGTGAAAATAATCTGAAAAAAATCATGATTTGGAAACATGGAAGTTATTTGCAAGATAAAAGATAAAACAGATTCACTGCAGTATAGTGAAAGAATTATGTTAGGTATTCCATAACTTATTAATTAACATTTTAATATCTTCTACTAATCAAAGCAATATAAATAATGACATTGAAATATTTCATTTATACTGTTTCTACTTAGCTCAACTAAACCTATTCCATGGTTCCATGCTTCCTGAATTAGAGAGGATTCATGGCATAATGTTTTTGTGTCATAGAGAAAGCTCATGCATATTTAAAATACTTTGCACAGGACTGAATGCTTCTTCATTATGCAAGATGGATCTGATTGTTTGGAAGCTGGTTGTGCATATGGATTGTTTAATTTGCTGAGGAAGAAGAGGCTGGCATGGATCATTAGCTGAGGAAAGGAAACAAAAGGGGTGGTTATGTGGCTAAAGGGATCCAATATAATCTTTCAAATTCATTCTTACCTTTGATAAAGAATTTCTGCATGAGTTGAAGTGACTTTTCACAAGTAGCCACTAGCTGTTCATTCTTCAGAATGAGATCATGGGGTTTGGTCTGCAGAAGTGTTCGGCTTTAATGGATCCTACACAAAAGTGCTTTGAACCTTTAAAACTTTCCGTGGTTCATTCTGGAAAATCAGATTCTATGCCCTCAACTTGGACTGTAAAAATCTACAAGTGTAGAGGTTTATCTTTTACACTTTCCAGAGACTCCTGCTTATAGCTACCTTCCTCTAGCTCTCCTATATTCATCCCTCTATTGCCTTCCTGGTCTGCTGTTGTATTCTCCTTTTCCCCTACAGCCTGTCTAAAGCACCACCTCTGAAAAAATTAAGCAAAAACCTGCTGGACATTTATTCAATTATGCATTATGATACCTTGTACATTTCATTTATTTTGTATAGACTACCATTTCTCTAACTGGCTGCAGACGAGAAGAAACCATAATTCTTCATGTATTCATAACCTGGTGTAATGAATTCTGATCTTTTGGTGATGTTATAAAATAAATATAAAATACTATTACTAACATGGCTGGCTCTTATTTTAGTGGTGGAACCTTACACTACATGCAGCTTATTTTAACTGTGGCAATTTTGATTTCCTCACATATAATAATTAAAAGAAAAAAAGAAAACAAAAGAGGTAAAGCTGACAATACTGTTTTGTATTTTCTTAGTTTCCAGAAAGTACAATGTGTTCAGTTTTTAGCATATGTCTAGAAGACTGATTTATAGATTCTCTTTCTAATTTACATAATTTGTTCACAAATATAAAATATTTCAGGAGCCATCTGCCTGCATTGCTCTTCTTTATAAGTTCTGTACAAATACTTTCCTTGCCATTTTTATTGAGAAATAGTCCTACAACCCAAAATGCATCCTGAAATATCAATCTGACACACTAGCTTCGGTTAATGACTTCTTTCAGATAGATAATGTTTGACACTCCATACTAAAATGGATTTTTAAGCTTGTAAGGTCAAAAATACATATTTTGTAGCTCTATGAATTTAACAGAGTTTAGAAAGTATATAAACTGAGAATCAGGTTCATAATAAGGGTTTAGGATAGCTTCTGTGTTTTTGATACTTCTCAAGGAAATAATTATCTAATAACACAGCTATAATTGCCTATCTTTCATCAAACCAGATTTGAACGTTTCAGAAAACTTCAGAAATAGAATTAACAGGAAGAAAAAAAAGGGAGAAAGACCACCAGATAATGGGATTGATGATTTATGCGTCTTTAGCTTTGGCAATCCAATTTGTGTTGATTTGTGAAAATGAAACAACTGCTGTAATTGCAAAAATTTTTAAGTCAAAATATGACACAAATGTTGAAAGCTAAAAAGCTTTTTAACTGTGTTGCAACTAACTATAAGGAAATCTATATGTTTCAAATTCCAAGGCAATTCTTGACTCGATTGATACTTGTTAACTACGTACATTGTGTTGTCAGTGTCTGCTTCTTAATCGTTATCAATCGTTACCACTACCCATACAAAACAACGAGTCCTTAACAAGCTTAACCTAAATGAATGATGAGTGTGCAGTAGCAGGAACTGATGCTGGTTTAGTTGACTACAAAGTCTGTTCTCTATCTCAAAGGTCAAGGTCACTCAAGGATATTCCTGAGGGGAGGCAGATGCTAGGTGGTCTCTCTTCTTTTTTCCCAATAGTTTTCCTTCATTTCTAGGTCTTCATCCTCCTCCATCCCCTTACTCTCCCCTCCCCCCAAAGAAAACAAAGTTATCTCATCTGCTCTTGACACCTTATTTTTGGGAACCAGGACTCAGGTTTAACAGACACACTTCCTGCCAGTTTTACATCTTTAGCTCTCCTCTGGCAGATTTTGCTGCTTGCACATGTTTTCATCCTCCCTGTGTGTGTAAGTACTCTAGAGACCTCTGTTTCCCCCTTGGGGCTATGGCTATTATTTTCATATTTAAGCTTAGCTGTCTTACAAAATCTAATTAGTCATGTTACGATGTTACAAAATGCTTGGACATGTTGTTAGTCATACTATTTTAAGTTTGTGTTTCTTTGGGCTCAAAGCAAGAAAATATTAATAATTTGTCCTTTGCATAGACCTTTCCAGGTCCAACTGACCTCTTCTTTGTCTGCACCTGAGGAGTTGTGAGGAATGTCTTTCACTAAGCCAGTGAGATATTTTTCATGCTTTTCCCACTAACTTTGCTCTACCTTCATATTTCTATGACCCCAATGTAGTACATTGAGGCAAACACTACCAGCTGAGCACCCTAAATGTTTCTTGGTCTTACTTAAGGTTCACTTCTTACCCATTTGGATTCTGACCTTCATACTTCAACTGAAAACATTCACCTCAGGGCTGCCAGGAAACTGCCAAGGTTGCACTTGTCCCCTTACTATGGTAAGGTACTATGTTCATAAATCTGCAATATTTGATCTTAAACATAATTAGATTTCAGAATGCCTTGTGGGAAGATTGTTCCAAAAACTCAGTCCTCTCAAGACCTCTAATATTTAGACTAAATAATCGACGATCTATATATGTGTGTTCTTTTGGAGCTTTCTAGCTTTGTGTAATTTAATTTCCTATCTCTTATAAGCCCCTGGTGTTGAAGTTTCCTCTTTCATCATCACACCCACACAGTATATTGAGAGGGAAATACATCCTGCGCTGGGTCTCGGGAGAGCCATGCAGTCATGCTGTTGTACTGGTGAGGTATGGGACACAGCAGAGCAACCTGAGACTTGTTGGTCATTTCTGAGCAGTAGCACTACCAGTCTTGAGTCCTTGCTAGAAATGTCTCAGCTGGTATAACCTAGAGGTAGAGCTGTGGAACTAGTGGTTTTCAGTTGGGAAGTGCTTTTTTCTGAAAGTAATTTTTTTTTTTCCTCAGAAAAATTATGTTTTTTACTATGGTGGTCTCAAAAAAAATCTACAACTTTACATTCTTGATCTGTCTTGCACTATAATCAGGAGGCACTCTTATTGTCTAAGGATGCCAAAAAGATTGTTCTGCCAATAGCTCCATCACATTTGTTCAGACACCAATTTCTTTTTGAGTAGATGACTACTGAAATCTCTCTTAATTCTGACAAGTCTAGAAGGATTTCTTAATAGTAAGTGACATTCTCCTGACTATACACATTCATTGAAGTCAAACCCACATGCCTCTTAAGCCAAGAGAGCTGGACTGTAATTGCTACTCCCTCTCCCTTCCCCCATTCTGTGAAAATGTTAAAAATCAAATGACTGTCAGTGATTTAAGTGAGTTTAGTTAAAATGTGAATATCTGTCCAAAAATAAGGTTGCAGCTTCATAATACAACAAATGATTGAGCCTGTCATCTGAGTCAAAAATTAAAAAAATAAATAAATAAAATAAATTTGGGGATGGTTCTTCCTGCTTCCACATGCACTAAAAATACTCAAAGGGAAGAACCTGTCATTATATTTTAGTGACTTCATTTCGATGCCTGCCAGAACCTTTGCAGTATTTCTATTAATGAAAACTAAAAATAAAAAAAATGTAGGAATTACTAAAAGCATCAAAAAAAGCTTAGTTCAGATGCAATGATTATTAGACAAAAAAATAGATTTTTGTTAATTTTATTTATTTATTTATTTATTTTTCCGCTAACTGATTGTTGCAGCACATATGAGGTCTGGTGGATTTTTAATCTCTGATTCAAACTGGTGATTAAACCCTCACTCTTTGTGACTATCCAAATGACCCTAAAAACTTCAGAAAATCTGAAAGTAAATCTTATACAACTTATGATTGAAATGGAGTTCCATTCCAATGGCTAGGAAATGTTTTATTTATTTGAATGTTAATCTTTCAAACATTGTTCTTTAAATTAGCTTAACAATACAACAACAACAAGAAAAAATAAGTAGCCCTTTGAAAAATGTCAAGTGGGCACTTCAATAACTGTAAAAAGTCATGATTTATATACATAAAACACATTTGTCAGAACCACATTTTCTCATTTACAGTCTCAGTTGCAGCAGATTGTGATTTCCCAATATGAGAGGAGTTTATATACAGCCAGTAATCCCTGGGCCTTCTTTTTGCTACAGAGACATTTGGGAGATAACTACCCCTCCTGTGATCCTGAGTAACCAACAATAATGAACAGTCCTTGGAATACATGTTTTATGTATTGTTTCAGTGTCTTCCTTCTACCATATCACAACCTTGGCTGTCTTAGGCAAATTAATGAAAATTAGAATCTGTGACTTGGTTCTTCTCTGGCACAAAAAAAAAAAAAAAAAAAAAAAAAAAAGACCAGTTGTAATACCTGGGGCCACTCCTGTCACTTTCTTTGTGTTTCTGCTTCCTCATGTGATAGTAGCCTGGTTACTACTAGACAATATTAATTATAGTTATTACTTCAAAGTAAGGAAAACAGAAAAAGTTGTAAAATTTATCTATTTGAAAAGTGGTTATGGAAAACATAGATAAACCTTTAATAAATAGTAGCAGGAGTAACTTAGCTGTTGTTATTTTTTTGTTGAAAAAAAATATTACATGTAGAGGAATTTTCTTCCTCCATGGACATTACTTTTCTTGGCTATAAACAGGCTGACACAGTAAAAAATGCCCATTTGTCTAACATTCCAGAGGATAACTTTGTCTGTGTTGAAATATACCATTTTGCCCAGCAGCCTTGAGTCAAACGAATGCTTCAATTGATTCAAAATCTTCTGTTCTCTGGCTCTCTGAACAGCATAACCTAAAAGCAGAAACACAAAAGATACTCATCTGCATTTTTAGGGGTTTAAAAAAATTCTTTATAATAGGCAAATATGTTATACCTACACTTGGATACGGTTAATTTCCAGTGCTCTAAAAAGCAGAGTAATAAGTTAAGAGCACAAGCAGTGCCAATGACACTTATCTTTCATGATCTCTGAGCAGCAGTATGAAACACAGACTAATAAACACAGCAGCTTTCCAGTAAACAGTATTTTTCAGCTCTCTGCAATGTGCACCATGGCAGGCTGGAACATCAATATGTCTTCAAAATCACTTAAGTGCTTGTCATCAAACTAAGGATTAATTGCTTCACAGTAAACTTGCACACAATGTATACATTCCAATTCTCTGAAAAGTGTAATGATCCTGTAGCTTTCAAAGGTGCCAAGCTTGACTTCTCAGGAGACTGAAAAACTGTACTTATCCATAAAACACAGAGATCACAGAGAGAGCCAGCTCAAGCGTGACTCATCAAGTCACCTCTCCTCCAAATGGCAAGTACCACTTCTAAAGTCGATGGGTCCTTTTGGCTGTCTTAGACGAGCACCTTTTATCCCTGGCTGCAGGAAACTCTGACAAGTAATATCTCTGGTGGTGACAGTATTCGGGAAAAAGATGTCAATGTCTGACAAATAGTGGCTATTGTTAGGTTTTCCTAGCAATGTGCGTTTGTTTGTTTGCTTGCTTTTAATTGCTTTGATAAAGCTGATTGATAGATGGGTGATGATAATAACTCCTCCTGCTTCAACAATGACCACCAGTGTCCTCACATCTCCAGTCACACTTGTTTTCCTCCAGAATCAGTATATTGATGTTTTCTTTTTCACTGCCGCTTCCTTCTCACAGTCCTCTTCTGCCATTTCATGATTTTTAACATTTCACAATTTTTAACATTTCATTGCAACTTTACAATTTTATTGTGTGTCAATATGGCCATCTATTATGTAAACCTTTTTTTTTTTTCCCTGGTTTTTGAATTTATTGAAATTACAATTTCATTAAACATGGGAACACCTTTATCTTGGAAAAGATTGTCAGGGACCTCCCACTGCTCCCTGCAAATTTCATGAGAATGAGGGTTTCATTTAAAAATTCTTGGACATAACAAATGTGGGCTCATGTTTTTATACAGCTTCATTATGTCTTTAATACCTACATGTAAAACACTTCTTGCAAAAAATTCTTTAAAAAAACATTTAAAAAAAATTGTAAAAAATTATTGAAAAGTATTCCACCTCAGGACTGGAGCACAACCGTCAATATTTCAGATTCTTCAGTTATGCTTGCCTTCTACTGTATGAGTGATAAATGTAATGACTTTTTCAAGCTTGTCTAGATTTACTAGGATGTAGATATACTAGTATCTACATACTAGTAGTATGTACACAAGCTGTGCATGATATTTCAGGCAAAAAAATTCCCCTCCAGCTAATTTTAATAAGTGTTTCTAACCTTTATATATCATAGTTTCTTTGGACTGTTTGTTCTCTCCAGCCCTGCAGGAACTGCTTGCACTGAACCTCCAAGTATCTCATCCCCTCTGAGCCCTGCGTGTGGTTGATGCAGTATTTCAATCTGCTGTAGGATTAACCTGTTCTTACAGCACAGCACCTACTGTATGTCAACTGGAAAAGGTGATTAACTAATTCTCAGTTTGTTTGTGGACAGACTCCCATTTATAAAACAAACAGGAAAATCAACAGAGAAAACTCTCAAAGCTAAGTGGTATATTTCTTCATCTGATACTCAATGACCTTTCAAGATGAAAGGATAATAGTCCACACAGAAAAGGAAGAAAAAAGCCCTGTGTGCTGTTTGCAAGGTTTAGAGGTCACTTGGCTACAGATAGAGAAGGATACAATGGAGGCTGCAGAAAACACTGCAGAGGCAAACATGGCCGTTCATTTAGATTTTTTTCTTCTGAGCCTCACCATTCACCACTGTCCTTCATTTAACAAGAGCCTCTGTTCCTCTGACTATGGGTGTGTTCTGTTTATTGTGTGGCCAAGGCTCTACTGATGCATCAGCTGTCTATCTGCACTTCTCTTTGGAGAGTGAGTAATTGGTCAAACCCCAAAGCAAAATGGCATGCTTATCCAATTCAGCTGTCTGGTGATCATATGACAGAGCTGAGAGAATATGATGGGGATCTCTCAAGACAAAGTAAGATATTATTCCCAGTGAAATCCTGTGGCTACATGCACCTCTGTCTACAAGCACAATCAGGGTCTTTGTTCTGCTGTGGATCTTGGTTCAGCTTGCTTCTCCCATTGAGAAAACTCAAAGCAATTTCCCACAGTTGTAGCAAGGCACCTCTGGGCTATAAAGATTGTTCTGTCCTCTGATCACACAACAATGTTTAGACAGAAATAGAAAATTAAAAACAAACTCCCTTTTTATTTTACTGACCTTCAGAAGCTATAGTATTAAGAGTGGACACTGTAAAAGGCATTTGCACTGACAGAACCTGAGTCTTGACTACACAAGAATATGCTTTCAGAAAAAAATTTTCCCATGTCAAGTTTTGTTCAAAACTTTCATTACTCCTTCCCTTGAAAGAAATCAGTGTTTGTCAGCAAAAGTGCCAGAAATACCGGTTCCTCCTACACATTTTACCTCCTCACATTTTCACTCTTGCCTGTGCTCACAGCCACCAAAATAACTGCTCTTCTCATACATGAAGTCTGAGACAAGCCTTAGTATTACTGAGATCTGGTAACCTTTTTTAATAGTGTACAGATAGATGCTCCATTTTGAAAGGCAGTGTTTGGCATTCAGAAGTTACCTTGAAAACTATAATCAGAAATTATCTTTTAACAGTAACATTCTCTACATTAAAAAAACAAAACAAAACAAAAAAAACAACAAACAAAAAAGCAACCCCAAAACCTCAAAGAAGAAAAAAAAGCTGATGAATCATGGTTCAGTCTTAACATTTTTTTCTGCCCTGGACCATCATGCTTTCTTCTATATCTTGCTACTCACTTAAAATAGTAATTTTAATTGTTACTGCTTTTTTACTTTTTATTCCACTACTTCTGAAAAACTTAGAGACTAATTACATCTCTTCTCTCTGAAAGTTGTATCCATATTTGGGCTTTGATTTTCTATGAAGGAAAGGCATTATGTAGAGAAACATTTTTGAGATGATATGAAAGCTAGATTTCTTATTTAACAGGAGATTAGAGAAAATGTTTATTTAGCCTCATGAAACAAAAGCTAAGAAGGAGTAGAGACTAGTCTATAAATACATCAGCAAGGCAAACATCATGAGATAAAAGAACTATTTAAGTGAAACACCAGTGTTGTCACAGTAACAAATAGATGTGAACAGCTGGAAATAAGTTTAGCAGGAAATTGTAAGAAACATCCCAACTCTTAAAGTAGTAAGGTTCTGGAAGAGATCCTTCCAAAAGATACAGATAGGAAAAAAACACCCAAATAATAGTTTTGAAGACAGGTGTTATTAATGAATGCGTTTTCTATAGGTCCGTAATTTCCTCCTGATCTCTTTTGAAAATCACAGTCCTGACCTGGATCTCTTTAGATACAAGTGAGGATTACATTACCTTGCTCTTGAAAAATTCAGTGCTCATCTGAGAGACTGAAGCTCTCAAATAATCCAGACAGAGAGCTACTGGCATAGTAACTAAAAGGTAAGTAAAATGTGTTTGAGCATCCCTGTCCATGATCAGCCCTCAGATGCCCACAGTTATAAATTTCTACCTGCTATAACCCACAGCCCAGGGACTCAGCCATCTGCAGTCCAGGGCCCAGCTCTGTGAATCACAGCTATATGGCCTTGGTTCTGTCTTACTGTAAGAGTTGTTGCTGAGCTGTGGGAGAGTTCCAGTGCTGAAGATGTACACAGTAAGAAAGATTAAAATAAAAAAATAAAAAAATAAATTAAAATAAATAAATAAATAAATAAATACATAGGAGAAATTTTTTATATAATACTGATTACCAGCTCAGAGAATAAACAGAAAAATAGCAATGTGAAACAATATGAATGCTAAAGGGAAATAAATAAACAAATAAAAGTAAAAAAGATAATTGAAAGGTAGAACCTTGGTCAAATGTTGACACTACTCCCCCTGGCTGAAAGGCCTCTGGGCAGCACAGACTTGTCAAGAACCCATATGCTAAGGATTGTTTTAGTAACATATTAGGCTCAGGTATTAGCCAAAATACCTATCTAATAAGTGTATTAACCAACAAATAATTGATGTACACTGATGTACACTTTTAAGCTCACAATGGGCTGGCAAAACATCCAACCCCAAAGGTAAATCAGAGGAGGAAGGATTGCTTTATGTGAACAGGAATTCAAAATACCTTCTTAGCTTTCAGAGGGACAAGACATCCATGGACAAACTCAGCTATATCTTTTAAGATACATTCACTTTTTCAAATGCTATCTTCCTGATGAGTCTGGCCCAAATTCTTACCACCACAAAGGAGCAGACAATCTTATGGGTAAGATTTAAAGCTTTGTGTTCCCCTGTCACCTTGACTGTGAGCAGGAAGGATTCTGGGGACTGTGATAAAAGAGGATTTCTGCTTTCACCACAGGCTATGTTATGGCCTTCCACCATACCTACAAATGTCAAAACTGTTTCATGGCAGACCAAATAGAATTCTTACTCTTACTATCATCTGAACTGATGATACAGATGAGCACATTTGCATCTAACCAGTGCCAGAGCTGCTCTCTTTTTCCTTTTTCATGCTAATGCTGTGAAGAAGCAACTGTACTAAATAACGAGATGGTACAACATAGAGCTCTTTGCCTGTAGACCGTAACTTATGCAGTTGCTAAGACAAGTATGTAATAAATATGATTTGAATAGAAATTTTAATGAAATAGAGCTGGAGGTTTTTGTGTCATTTAACACTACTGAATGTATAGCAGTCAATCCTTCTCAGGATTCTATTTATTGACACTGAGGTCTATACCTGTTTTTACTGCAAATCAGATAAACTCTGTCACACGGCTGGAAACAGTGAACATATGTAGTGGTATAAGGTTACATTCAGCTAGACATCATCTACCTGAATGATTAGTTGAAGGTGTATGTAAAAAGCCACTGAAACTCAGCAGTTCTGTCAAACAGCAAAAAAATCAATAATAACACCACTGCCTTGGTCTGTTGTACTTTTGTGAGAAACACATAGACAAATCAAGGCTGTATTTTCAAACATGATAGGAAGTTGCTGCAAGGTGAAAGCCTTTTTTTTTTTTTCTCTCCCACTAAATCATAGTTTCTGCACTAAGTAAAGATTCTAATATGCAACACTCTTCCCATGCCTTTCATCATCCCTGAGGTTTTCAATGTATTCTTGTTCAACCTTCAGTTAAAGATCAATGCTACTATGCAATCAATGTTTGCTGGTCTCCTGGGTAAACAGTTAAGGTTTATCTGCAGTTACAACAAAAGAGGGGCATTTTTGCACAAGATATTTACATGTTCAGTTACTTTAGCCCATTGGGATATTCTGATGAAGGAACATTCATTTCTACAGGCAAGACTGCATAGTTCATGTCCAGCCATGCAGAACTTTTTCACTGGGATACTAGTGGGGAAGCAGTTTTTGTCTTTAGTCTCTGAACCAAAAACCATTGACACTTCAGGAGACACAGAGAAGTGTCTAAATGACCCTGCCACAGTGCCCAATCTATTTTCAGCAAATAAACAAACCAAGAGACTGGGTGTTTCAAGCCAAGAAGCTCAAATCATACTGGGAAGTACCAAAGATAGCTAGCTTCTAATCCTGTAAGTAAATGTCAACAGCTTCAGTACTGGCTTTATGAGAGAATGAAGAAAACACTATTAGTGATTTTTTTTTTTCCCCAAATAAAAGCTCCCAGTCTAATATGTTGTGAGATTTGTAAGATCAAATGAATGTTTTCTGAGAACTCTTGAAAACATTCACAATTCAATAAGCTTCCCAATTGATATGAACTCATTCTGTGGCCAATGTATTTACCGGAAAGGCATAATGGATTTGTTCTTTAATCTTTTCTTTGAAATATTACAGTCATAGAATTAGTGGAATAGCATGATGTCTTTTTGTTGACTAGCAGTATATGAATAAGGAAAGTGTACAATCCGAATTCCTGTTCAGCAGTTTTTAATGTTATTCAGAAGTAAATAAGGGTCAAATTCAGAATGATTCACCAATTCAGAGACATCATGAATGCCTGAATAGTTCAATGAACTCTAATAAACACAGGTTTCAGTGCCATCTCTTACTAAAATATGCTCAACATAGAATAAATTATATTGAGAGTAATATGTCAGTATAAATACCAAAAGATTATGCATCCAGATTCTGAAGCTAAATTTGAAATATAGTTTTCTACTTCTGGACATATTCAGACATGCAGTGTAGCTCCCGGAGGACAGAATCTCTTTGAAGAATTACATGTGAATGCTTCTAACATAGAAAAAAAAAAAAGAATTAGTGAGAAGAAAAGAAGCTTCTGCAATGTCATTATTTGATTTAAGAAGTAGAAATTAGATGTAAATTGTCAGTGTACTTGAAGCAGACTATACCTGCACTGGTCTGTTGCCAGTGTTAACTAACTGCTAATGAATTTTGCAGAAGCCATGTTGACAAATGGGGCCACAGGGCAGAATTAAGATGACTATATGTAAATGGTAAACCCATATATATACCACAGAACCCACATGGCATCTGTGTATGAAATTTTCCATCTTTTTGGAAGATGCTGACATTCAGTATAAGATGGAATTCACATCACTTGACAGAATTGATCTAGTAAGATTAGACTTTTCAAAGCTAATGAAATCAGAAAAGAGAATATAGTCTTAAATGTAAGTAGAAAGATATGGACATTTCCAAAGGGTGTCATAACCTGTCCTAAAATAAAAGTTCTTAGGTGGAATAAATTGCTGGCTGGTGAGATCCAGTTCGCTCCATCATTCAGTCCCAGCTAATGTAGTTTCTGTGAGATGTCTTCCGTATCTCATATTTTTAAATATGTGCTGGGAGAGTCTGACCTCACTGATTTGCAATTGTCTCAAAGGAGCAATTTTAAAGTGAATAGCCCTGGCTAGGGTGGAGGACATGGCTGGTCAGAACTGAGGAGGGGGTGACACCTTGGGAAGAGATAAGAACTACTGGGTGGAGACTACTCCCCTTTTCTGAGGGCCAGCTGCAATACTGGGACGTCCCTCCAGGCACAATTACCCTGCCCAGGGTGGAGGAAGCCATCTGGATTGCACTTATGCTGATGTACTTGGCTGAGGGGGCTGGAACTGAGCGGGGAGTGGCACCTGAAATGAGATAAGAACTGATGAGTGGGTGGGGGGCCGCATCCTTCTGCAGAAGCTCCCCTCCAGGCAGCCTGTCTGCATTGGCCCCGATGCCAATGCCCCTGGCTTCTGTGGCATCTGGCTGACAGCTGCCCCTTCAGAACAGTAGGAACTCAGGGGTATATATGGCTGTCCATGCTGTGGCTGTTTTGTGGTCTCTTCACCCACCGCTGTTTTGCAACAGGCCCTGTCCAGGATCAGCGACATCTTGAAGGAACTCGCTGGACCTGTTGGGGACACTCTCTCTCCCTCCCTCTTTCTCTCTCTCTTTCATTCTTTCTTCCCACTTTCTTACCCTTTTTCTCCACTTTTCTCTCTCATATCTTCTTTTCCTCTCTCCCTCTTTTGCCTGGCTCAATAATTTTGCCTGTGTCAATTGTCAAATCAAATCTGCCTCCACCCGACCCTTCTACGGATGGACTTTGTTTCACAGATCCAAAAAAAAACCAAATTTTAATGTTACCTTGGACCATAACATGTGCATAAAGCCTCTTGGTGAAGACAGCATATTATTGCATTGCAGTGATGCCTCAGATAAATATTACTGTAGATATTAGAAATCTTGGTTTGCTTTCCTTTCTAGGAGAATGCTCCTACTGTGTCACTAGTAAATAATGAAGTAGTTAATAACTTTATTAATGTTTATGACCATTCAGTAAAATGAGTATTATTTTTGATCCAGGATAAGAAGTTAGCAAACTAGTTTAAGGCTTACAGTTGTTTACAGAAAATATATATTTTTTTAAATTAAATCTGAGCAGAGATAACTATTTTATTCAGTATGTGAAATTTATTGTCTAAAACAAAACTACTGAAATGACAATAAAAATATTATTACAAAGTTCTGGCACTGTAGTATATTGAAAGGGGAAGAATTTGCTTTTTAATATACCCACTGTATTGCCTAGCACTGCATAACAATTGAACTGATTTACTCTTTTAAAGAGATTGCTCATTAGTTCTGAAGTCAACCCACTGAAAATGTTGTCAGCAACATGATTTTATGGAACAGCTTTCATGCTAGTATTCTCTCAGGTGTTCTGTATTAAAGGAAATCATGATCTATTTACCAGAAAATCACAATGATCTCCTTTCCTCATTCCTTTTGTAGTTTATCAAAACTGATTTTACTGTGACATACTTCAGTGTTACCTTGTCTTTCACAACAAACCTGTCATGTCTTTTACACTCCTGAAGTCATGTAACGTCATGTACTTTTTACACTCCTGCAGAGTTTACAGTAATAGCTGAACGGGTTCTATTTTAGAGAATACTTCCTTCAACTTTCCTTTAATTCTTTAGATTTTGTCTAATAAGGACTTATTTATAAAGATTTATGACAGTAATTGAACTCACTGAGAGTCTTTTTCTTACCAGGCTAGAATATGGGGTAATCATCGCTGAAATGTCAGTGACCTTAAAAGTGGGAAAGATTTGACATTTTGTACAAGTTATCCTGTACTGAAAACTGAAGTACTTCTGAGGGTCTGCTGGAGTCCTAGGAGTAAAACTCAGTTATTTTTCTTGTTATTATACTTCCAACTGCCAGATTGTTTCTCAAATAAAACTTAATAAATGTCAGTATTGGAGATATAAAATTCATTGTAAGATTTATAATTCTCACTTACAGGGTGAAGGATGGTCACAAAAGCCAAAATGACACACATCCCTAGCCCCCATTCAGGGACGAAGCAAAATCTGACTGAGAGCAAATGTTAACTTAATTTTAACCATAATATAAAGGAAAAGTTAGATGTTTATATGATACATATACTTCATGTTGTTTAAAGTTTGCCTGTGTTGTTGAAATTATATTTTATGTTTGGTTTTTTTTTTTTTTGTTGTGGGTTCATTTTTTTGTTTGGGTTTTTTGTTTGGTTTTTGTTGTTGTTTCGTTTTTTTGGTGTTTGGGTTTTGTTTTGTTTTTTTTTTATCTGAGTAACTTTGTAAATCCATGGATTAATTGCATTTCTTATGTCCTATACTTCCTACTGCCAACATTTTGTTCAGTGCAGTCTTTTCCATGTAGTTCTTAAGAATAGAAAAATAGGAAGCAGTGAGTTTCTTTTTTGTACATGGAATAAACATTAGATTTGAGGAAGGAAGAAAGTCTCCTGTAATTTATTTCAGTGTGATTAAATGAGTACAGCAATTAAGTTAAACAGCACTCAAGGATATATGAAAATGTTCACATTTTTCAGGAAAGAAGGATTTGCTTCATGTGACTGGTTCTCCAAATGACTGGGACTGCTACTGTGTGTCATTGTGAGTTAGGATGCAAACAGCCAAAGAGAAAACAAAAGATAGACCCATCAGCTCTAACCTTATTGAAACAAACCTGCTAAGTGAAAAATGAACTCCATTACTCTTGTGACAGAATTCTATTTTAGATGAAAAAACAAACATACTGTGAGGACTGCAGATTTTTTTTTTCTTTTAAACTGAAATCTGTGCATGACATGCAAATGCATGTCCTATGTTGGAATAGGTAAGGCTTTATTCTCAAAATTACTTTGATTTTACAGTTATTCAAGGAAGGAGTGGAGTGGGTTCCTTAACAGGACAGTCAGACTGGCACCAGTCCCACTGCCTTTGGACAGCATTCCCCAGACAGGGAGCAGGGCAGGCTTGGGGGCAGCTGAGAAGCCCCTGTACTTTACATACTATAGTTAAAGACATCTTAATTTGAAGAGAGCTTGAACAGAATTCTTAAAGCATGTCTTACACAAGGATTTGAATAGATTCTCTTCTTCTGAACTTAGTACCTGAATAAGGGAATTATGCTATGCAGTAAATAATAAATGTTGCATTACAATAAAGTATGTAATAACATATTTAAATTAGAAAATATAAATTAACAACACCAATTTGTATATACTATAGACAAAGGAAAGAAAAATGTGAAATGAAAACATAGAATACTGTTTTTATAAGGCTTAGTATATAAAGAAGTATTTTTTACTTATATCTAATCAAAAGGTGACACTGCATAGAAAGTATGGGTAAGAAAATGCCAATACCTTAATTTCATCCCAGCAACAGGGAAAAAAAAGTGATTGGCAGCAGCTGGACAAGAAACAGAGAAAAAATAGGAAAGGCAGTTGCACCGATAAAGCGTTCTTCTGAGGAGACAGAAGTGCTGTGACAACTCAGCTCCCAGGACGCTTATTTGTTCATTTATTTAGATTCCTCAGAGGAGCAGAGAGAACCATGCATGTTCTAAGAGAATGGGTTTAGATTGGAGTGCCCAAATTACAGGAATAAGGCATATGAAGGGAAGGAATACTGCCTTCACATTTGCTAACTGGTACTTTGTGAGTGGGTGACCATTCTCAAGTAGTAGATATATGAAGCTAACTTTTTTGCTGCACTGTTACATCTGAGGAAAAGCAGCAAGCTAAGTGGAACCGGGCTTCCTACAGTCAACACAGCAAAATTTTGTCAAGGAAAAATCCAAATCAGTCTGCTTAATCAGCAAGAACTCGACCCTGCTCTAGTCTCTGAGGGCAGATCAGGGCTCTACATTCTCACCAAACTGTGACTAAGACTAATTTCCTGAAGGAATGGCTCCCAGGAGAAGGTAATGCAAAGCAGAAAGACTGTCAGCAGTCCACTTGGTTAATACTGTCATCTAGGCTTGTCAATTCCACGACATCTCAACTAGCTCCGCATTTATGCAAAGAACTTCAAAGACATCAAATTAGCAACTTAGCTGGAAATTCTGTTAAAGTACTTTATATCTTTTTTGGGGAAAAAAAATCCTAAACCCAACCCTAAACCCAATGTTTCAGGCTGTAATTATTCATGGCACTCAATAGAAATAGTTCCTAAAGTGGATTCTTTATCAGAATGCAATATGCTGACAGTGCCACTGCACAAATCACCTCTGAACTGGCGCTGAGATCTTTGACCAGTACCAGATGTCAGAGGGATGCCTGATTCATTCCACATTTTTGTGAAGTTTAACTTTTGAACTGGTAAATCCCTGAGATGAATATGCATTTTTCCACCTCCAGTTGAGTTAAAAATAGGTTTGTTAATGTCAATTTTTTCTTTAAATGAAGAGAAAAAAATATTGAAAATTCTATTAGAAGCCTAGCGGCTTATTTACAGGTGAAAACACCTGCTTAACATTTACCTTATAGCACTTTTTATCATGTTGTGCAAGGACGCTGACATTGCACATAACCTTAAGATCCTCTGGGAATGTAATCAGATCAACTTTTCTTTAAGAGTGTATTTATTACTTACATAGTTATTTACACTTTATATTTTTAAAACTATGTTATATTTTTATATATAAAACTATGTTATATTTTTAAAACTAGTTTTTAAAACTATGCTTCCTCTATTCTTATTCACACAGTCTCAGACCTGATATATTTTTCCTTGTTTGGTTATCTAATTTTATATGGGATATTCATCATTATTTAAATCATTATGTTGAGCTGGTTGATGAGAAGCTCATGATGAGCTGGCAATGTTTGCTTGTAGTCTAGAAAGCTAACCACATCCTGGGCTGCATAAAAAAAATACCTTGCCAGCAAGTCAAGGGAGGTGATTCGAGGTGTTCAGGGCCAGGTTGGATGGGGTTTTAAGCAACTTGGCCCAGTGTGAGGTGTCCCTGCCCATTTCAGAGGTATGGAAGTAAGTGATTTTTAAGGTTCCTTCCAACCCAAACAGTTCTATGATCTTATGATATGATTCTATGAAAAGTGGAATTTTTCATGAAGGGATTTAACCCATATTTACTCATATGTAATTTAACATGAGAGTAAATAACTTTAAAGCAAAACTACCAACAAGATATGTTATAAAGATTAAAATATCGTCATTAGAGTTGAACAGAATATAGCTTTTACATTCTACGAATGTTCTCAGAGTAACAAGACAATTTCACATACGCTCAAAAAACCCTAAGTCATGCCCTCATCCATAACAAAATTGTCCATTGCTCAAAGCACAATGATCTGTGAGAGTTAGATTCCATATGAATCCTGCTGTAATAATTAATTACACATATAAAAGTTCCAGTGGAAAATATTCCGAATAGCTTACCTCACTAGAGCCAAATGAGGAACAAGTGATCTGTTCTACATTTTAGATTTCCAGCAGAAATAAAAGATTTGAATGTTGTTTCTTCTATATTCTCTACAAGGCACCCTTAGGCTTTTAACAGTTCTGTACTGAGTGAGTCTTTCAGTTTAGTGAGGAATTTTAATTTGTGATGAAGTTAATATGCCTCTTAAAACTTTTACTTAAAGTAGAAGTTTGGACAACAGATAAATAAAATACAGTGGAGACTCTCCAGCTTTAGCTGTCCTATAATTTTCTATATGACAATGTGTAAGTATACATGTATCACAGATGTCAGAAAATATTTAAAATATGTAAACTTGCAGATTTATGCATCTGGCTTACCACAAACAGAAGCTATCCACAGTTTTCCTTCAAGACATTTCAAATCAGTGTTCCAAATTCAACTAGCTGAATAAAGGTAGTTTGCGTAAACTTATGTAAACAATTTATTGAACCAGAAATCTGTACTTTCTATTTTTGCTTATTTCCTAGAAGCAAAGCCTATTTTAGGATGCAAAAGAGAGAAGGAAACAAAGTTTGCATTGAAAACATACACATTCTAATAAATTAAAGTAATTACAAACAATATGGGTACAGTAAAAGACTCCAAGATTTCTAGCAGGCATAATTAATAAGACTATTGCAACAAAGAGTCCATTTACCCCCTCAAGCATAACATAATGCTCTCAAGTCACTTAATCAGAGTCATAAAAATCTTATGGAGAAGATCAGACAATTTTAATGATCTTCTTCATTACCTCTGAAAAGCTGATGTAAGAGAGAGATATCTGTATAGATCAAATGATACCACCACTTTCCAAATTTACTTTCTGCTACTCAAAAGCTTCTGAAACAACTCTTTGAATTACACTAAAAAAAATTGAGGTTTAAAGCATAAATTCATTTCTGATTTCAATCCTAGTCCAAGCTGAAATCCATTCTAGAAAGGGAGAGTAAAAAAGGTTGCACAGATTCCTCAATAAATGGCAATGTAGGGGCTGGACATAGAAATCATAGAGCTGAAGTTTTTACTTATCACACAATCTAGTATTTGTTGGAATAACATCAAAATACATATTCAATACGCAGTGGATTAAATACACAGTGGGTTACACACCATAGAACAAATCTTCAATACTCTTGGGCATTACAACAGCACCTGGGTATTATGGTGATAGGCATTCTGTGTGTCCAAAACAGATTAAACACTCTGTTCGATGTGTCAAGTCAATTTGCAATGCAAAGCAGATGTATATTTGCTTTGGCTTTTGCAACCAATATTTAAAACAGAAACTGGGAATATCATGCAGAGAAATAACATTTTAACATTTAATTTCATTTTACTGCTTTGTTCCTATTTAAGCCTTCATTTCAGCAGTAATGAATGCACATATGTAGGTTATTTTTTTTAGTATCTCCTTTCTGTAGCACAGAATTAGAATGTGCTCTTGTTGGAGCAGAACAAATATAAATTAAAAAATTTGGAAAAAAGAGTTCTCTTGCATCTTACATCTTTAAATTCATAACACTTTATTAGAAGCCTCATTTACTTTAATAAAAGGTTGTATGAAGAATATGAATCTTCCAGTGTTAGAAATCACAAGGATCTTGGAACAAATACAGTATTCTCATACTACATGTAATGGCTATAAGTTTAATCACAGGATGTTTTCATTCATAAAACTAATAAAGGTGGAAAAATGTTTTACAGATTCACTCTCAAATGATTTCAAATCAACAACTACTGTCCCTCAGTCTTTCATACCCATCTTTAACATATACAGAAGTTATTGAGTCACACAAACAGGCAAATTTTAAAAATAACCCACCTTGGCAAAACACCTAGTACTCAAGATGACACATTTTTACTCGTACGTGTTGTCTGGCTGGATAAGGTTTCAATAATGTTTCTTTCAAATTCCACAGCACAAACCCTTTCTCTTGACCTCAGTGGATTTTATTTTTTTAATATGTAATATCAATAAATGTGGCCCAGAAATTTCCTGTGAAACACTTGCAAAGACAGTAGGTGCAGTTTCTTCAGTCATTTTATAATAGGAAAGAGGAACGTATGTTTCCTTGACTTTTTTCTCCATTTGTACTGAAATCAGTAAACTAGCTGCAGGGCTTACTTCTGTTTGCATTATGAAACAAGACCATGAAAATATTAGAAATACAAATTTCGATAAAGAACAAATATTTGAAGACACTGAAGCTTCTAGGAATTTTTTTTACAAACATTAAGCATTAACATCAACCTGCTAAAGCAGAATCTTCCCTTTCACTCAGAAATCAGACTTCAATAAGCTTTAAAAAATCTACAGTATCATGAGAAGTATGTGGAGTACATGTAGTCCAAATTTTTGGAATTTAAATCAGCATAAAGCAGCATTAAGTAAAATTAATCAGTGGAAAACAACAGGTTAGAACTGATGTGCTACATGCAGGTAGTATTGACATCACATGGTAACAGATGAACAGGAGATAAGAGACTGAAAACATGGAAGGAAGTTATTGATGGGTAAGCAAGAGGAATATGTGAAAGACTGACAAAGATGACGACATTTGCATCTGTGTTAAATTCAACTAATTAGAATGAAATAAGAGGACCTAAATCTCTGACCACACTATTATTACAACTTTATGCTTTACATAGCAAAGAATTAGTGATTTCTGTGTTCAACTTCATTTCTGATGTAGTCAAAGTGATGCTGTATTAAAAGGAAAGGTGCTATGCCAAACTGTGAATCCATATCATTGTGTAACTAAGATGAAAGAGTATTCACCAAGGAGAACCTAGGACTGTAAATTAGGAGTTTTACAGAGAAGCTCTGGGAGTAAGATGCACATTTTTCACTAAATGTTAATGGGATTTGGGTACCTAACTGCATTAAGAACCTTTCAAAATCCCTATCAAAGTGACTGAATTGCAAACAAAAAATACAGAGTTTCCCATTAATCTTCACTATAGTACTAGTAGACTGGAGCCATCTTTAAGTTATGTGTTAAGGGTGAGCCTGAAAATTATAGACCAGTGAACATGACTTTAATGTTAGGTAAATTATCTGAAAAGATATTTGAAGAGACTTATATAGCACACAAATGAGAATAATACAATAGAAATCAGCAGAAATTCTGTAAAAGGAAATTGTGCTGCTTAAATCTCGTCTTATTCAAAATAATTGAAACAATAACAGATAAAAAATTGTTAAAAGTAATTTACTCAGACTTCTGAATATCCCTCTGGAAAAAGTCTCGCCCAAGGAGGAACAGGTAGTCCAAGAAAAATGAAGGGTTTTATAAGTGTACTGACATAAAAGCACAAATCTGAAAGACAGAATGGTGAATAAAAGTAAATATATTCAAATTCAACAAAATTTTCAGAAATCAACGTTTGAAGAATAATATACTATTATCTAGGGAGGTGGTGGGTCCCTATCTTGGTATTTATGGTTAATTTTGGTCAGCCATCTTTGAAATTGCATAGAAATGGTCTGGAAACAGAACCATTCAAACAAAATTACAAGCCCTATGTTTGTAATTTCATCATGTTGCAAGATAAATTATAAAATTCAACCATACTAAATCTGCCAAAAAATTAATAATGATTAATAGCATTAATAACATTGTATTTTAGCTATTTTTGCTGATTCCTGTACTAAAAAATTGCTTGAGACTATTCACTGTCATTGACATCACTATTTGCCAAGCTTCTATGTCCTTCCTATTAAATTTTTCCCAGCAGCAAAAAAGAATTGCATTTAACTTTTCTGTTGAGTATTCTCTGCTAAATCTGAAACCATGCCTGATAAAGATATGCCTTAGTTGTTATAGGCACAAAAAAACAACACACACACAAAAAACCAAACAAAAAACCAAACAAAACCAAAACTGCAGGGTTTTTTTATAACAATCAATTGTAAAAAATACTTAAGTTCCAGTGTCCAAGAATGTTCTTTAACATGTATCAGATGACTAGTATAGAAGTAAGCATTATATAAGACAGGTCCAGGTACATTATACAAAAAAAATAAGTTGAAAAAATAAACTAAATTAAGCAAGTAAACAAACAAAGAAACAAAAATCCACAGAATGAAAAACTTGATTTGATACTTCCCTTTTATTTGTGGTATTCAAAGAAACATCAGGTGGCTGAAACGGTGCTGTCAAGTCAGGACAAACTGTCAAGCATACAATCTCCTAGTGCCAGTATGAATTACATAAAATACCTACATCCAAGACAAGGCAAGTTAGTCTTAAAGTAAAAAGTCTACACTTAAAGTAAAAAAATAATCTACCACTATGCCAGTTAGGATAGAATTAAAAGGCTACCAACTACCTCTCTTCAGATAACAGTTGATCTTTCATTGCATGTATTTAGAGACAAGTTTGTCCATTATGAACTATATGTCTCAAATTGTGTACAAAGGAATTAGATCTCCTTCTAGATGTGCTGACTCAGAAATGGCACAGTCACTTGAAAAGTCAACTTATCTAGGCCTAATATTAAGGGCAGGCTGGCTCCCATGAACTACAATGCAGATATGTATTTGGAAATTCAGGTTCAGCTGAAAGAAATCCATGAGGTCTAGGAGTTTTGTGATGAAGCACAGTTCTCAACCAGAAATGCCAGTCAAGATAGACCATAACTCTTTTCCTCTTCAGAGAGAGCATAATCTCTATGCATCTTGAGGACCACTCACATCTGAATTTGAGGGTCTATAGACAGTGTAAGCTCTAAGAGGGCCCACTACATAGGACTCAACCTCACTCCTTGGAAGAGTCATAGAGGCACAGAGCAGACACCTGCATTTTTCTGAAGCAAGTAGGGTACCCTATTAAATTTTGTCTGGCAGTAGCTGGAATAAACAACAAAGATATGTCTACACATTTGAAATGAGCCCTAGAAATCAGTAGACAAGCAGCAGAAGGACTGTGGCCACAGTCACTTTCAGCACACTTTCTGAGCAGAACAAGCACACTTACACAAATTATATAAAAAGCTTTTGTGAATTGGACCCTTCATTTTCAAAGCTAAGCACTTTTTTCCATTTGCAAATCCTATTCATTTATTGCCAGGAGAAAAAGACACACATGCTCTTACATAATTTAGCATCTTCATTTGCTTGAGTGAATTATTTAGAAAACAAATTTAATTTCAGGTTTTATTTTGCCTTCAAATAAATTTTGAGCACAGTATATCATACAAAGTTAAGTTCCTTTTGTCACTGAAAAAACACATCATCATATTAGATGCCAAAATCTTTCAAAACACATATTTCTTCCAACAGAAGAACTTTTAATTAACTCAGACATAATGATACATTACCTTACAGATGTAAAATACCCCATCTGTCAGCCTCTATTTTTTCTTCCCCTAATGTTGAAACATATGAGGCCAAGGACCCCCATATTGCCAGCTGAAAAATTGCTTAAGTTTCATCAGAGAGTTTTCTGTGAAGGTGCTATTCTACCCTTGTACTTCAAATCCAACATCTGTATTTCCTACAGTGATCTTTTTAGTGTTCCTCTCTATAGATTGATGACTCTTATCTAAAGAGTACATCTTGCAATTAGGCCAGAAAAAAGGCACTTTGTTTTTAAATTGTTTGTCAATACACTCAGCAACCTAATAGGCTTCCTGTCTGTCCTTTACTCAAAACTTGCTTTCATGGGAAAATCTTCAGCTCCTTGCTCCTTTTGTGCTGAGAAACTTGGAATTTCTTGCTGGCACATGCCATCAAGAACATATGGAGATAGTAGCTTGTAAAACTAAATAGTATTAACATCCTTATTTATATAGCACTTATCATCAAACACAGACATTCAGGAATTCATACACCTTTCCAGCAAACCTGCTTATTGCACACAGCAAATGTCCATGATATGTTTACTCACAGTGTTTATTTGCATGTTTTTATTAGAAATCTTCCTTTCTCTGTCTACTCTAGAACATTTTCTTCAGTTGGATATTGAAATTTTTATATTTTTTAATTGGGTGTTGGGTGTAAAAGGAATTTTTTGTTTCAGTGAAGAATTTAGGATTGGATTTCAGCAGTGTAACATTTTTGTAACTTCCAGTCGGAAATTTTTGTAGTGTTTGGAAGACAGAAACACTTGTTCAGTCTTCAGCTTAATTTCACTTATCCAGAAATTACCTCAAAAAAAAAAAAAAAAAAAAAAAAAAAGACACACAAACTAGATTTTGAAGGGTTTTGATTCTATTGAGCTGTAAGGGCTTATCTTTGTTAAATGCCTGGCAGCCCAATACTACTTATTCTTACTCAGGTACATAGTAGTTAGACATAAATAAGGGCTCCTTTTCCAGGCAAGTCTAGAATTTTTCAGCACTAGATAAGTACATTGTTTAGCAGAAGATTTAAACATGATTTATGCCATTCCTGTTGGCGAGTTCCATTGTTTGTTGCCCTTCACAGCTTCTTAATGTGGACTTTTTCTCAAATATTCTTCCATCTTTGTGTTTTTCATTCTTACAAGTCAGAAAACAAGTGAAGTTACTGCAAGTATAGCAGTAGTAAAAATAGGTTAGGTCCAGCTACCTAAGACATCTGTTCACTCATTAGATTCCTTTTATATTCAGTGAGTTACAGACACTTACTGGTGTGTGTGATTGAGTGATCCGGTTCAGATATAGATTTTGGTGAGACACTTTACTGTAGTGACTCCTTAAACATATTGGCTATAACTCCATGGAAGACATCAAAAACTAGTTAAAAAAAAATCTACCTTTAGTCACATGAATCCTCTGCAAAGTGTATGTATGAACTGGATTGCATCAGCATATATTTCATAGTTTAGAGAATTATCAATAATGCAGGGAAATTACACAGGTGGAATATCAGCAGACATAGGGTTTACTCGTACAACATTTCAAATACAGTGTTCTGTGTGGCATATTTTATTGAATCTATAATCCTTTATGAAATACATTCATTGTGCTTGCTAAAAGTACTATGGGCATTTTCACAGGAGAAGGTACATTATTCCTGATGCCCTCTCTATATAAAGGAATCATACCTTATGTTTTTCTTCCTCGGGCACTGAAAGTCCTATGAAGGAAGACATTTCCTTTCCTTTATTAGAAAACTGTGGGAAAAAGTAAAATAAAAAATAAATACCATTTCCGCTGAATTTATAAAATTTCACATTATTTGTCCATCCAAAACAAATGTTATAATGATATGATCTAGCATAAATTTCATGCTACTGTTCTACTTATATTGTATCTCTTCTAGGCAGTTATCACCATATGGAAGTTGCAATGGAATTTGCTTCTCAAAATAGGAAAGAAAGTACTTATCCTACAGAAAACATCAAAAAGTTAACTTCCTATATGCTTAACTTCTAGCACAGGCTATAAACATCTTCTCAGAATGAAAAAGTAAATTATTTTATTCAATAATGTCAAAGAATTGGGAGCAAAACATACTCAGAAATGTCTCTGCATTTTGTCAGATATTTTGGGAATTAAAGGCATCCCTAAAGCACCCCTAAAATGAGTATGCACATGCGTAATGATCACTAAAAGTATGATATTCAGGCACTGGAAAAATAGAAAAGATTTATCTGTTATATGAATTTTTGGCAGACCTTGTAAGAACAGCCTCATATGAAAAAGGTTACTTTGTGTCGGGAAGATAAACTCAATGATTTTTATATAGTATACAAAGAGTCTACCAAGTGAGTCTATATAGCTGTTTTGCTAATGTGACAACATAAGGCATACTAGTATAAAATCAACATTATCTACATTAACAAAAATACAAGAAAAGGATGTTTTTACTCTTCCATGGGTATAATTTTACCAGCAGCTCTTAGTGTGCTATTACTCAAGAGAACCCACACACCCAAAGTAGATACTTAAAAAGAAAAAGCATTGTTTGAAGAGGTCTGAGGTGATATGCTTTATCTCATGCATGAATAGAGCTTCAGATAGCAGTGAAAAAAGATTCTTCAGCAGCAGAATAAAAAGGTGTCTGTTTAGTTTGCCAATATACCTAACTAGAGGACAAAAAATACATTATGTGGAAAATACAAGCAACATTTCCTAGAAATCAATGTAACAATTTAGGGAATTCATCTACATGAAATAGGAACTTGCTTTAGAAAATTCTTGAACATAATCTGTTCAAGTTTATGGCAGCCATATGGCTTTCCTGTGATAAATTGCTAAGAGTGTGTAAGTAAATAAGAATACAGAAAACAAATCACACAAACTAAATCATGCAATTCCTAACAGAATATTTAATGTCCAGGTTTCTCTTGGCAGATCAATGGTCAAGCATATTTAGTTTTCAGACCAGAGGAGGATGTTTATATGGATCATTCTGATCCATAATTAATCAATTTGCAATATGTTTAGTATGCAGCCTTTCTGGTATTAAAATGAGGAACTCTGCAAGTAATCCTTTTCACATTCTATTTAGTACTTCTCTTTTGTACTACTTGGATGCTTTAAAAATTGGTGGACGTGGAAAATAATTTTTCACCAAGAAGCTAAAGGATTGAAGGATCCAAACCTTAATGAATTTCTTAAGGGCAAAAAGAGGAAAAATGCAGTACCTACTTTTTGTCAGCTCCATCAGAGATCCCTTCTTTGGTGGTGCATAGTAAATATTTTAAATTAGTTGGTTTTCCTCCTATTTCTTTTCTGTGAAAGACGTTTTAAGAAATGTGAGAATGAGAAGAGCGCTGGCATGGAGTTATATTGTCTTCAAAGTATCATCCAGCTCTACAATCACAGGCATGACCAGGACTTAATCACAGCAGCCTCTGGGTGTCTTGATGAGTGATAAATAATAGGATCCTGTGCTAGTGTAATTTCATACAATATTTTGGCGGATGATATCTAGAAAGATTATCATCTGTAGTGTGTGGAAATCAAACTCAGTGGAGGGAATTACACTTTTTTTTTTTTCCCCCCCCCAAAAATATACTTGACTGTGTTTTTCTCATTAATAAGTCAGGAAGGAAAAAAGCAGCAAATAATCACATTCACTTTGTACAGTTATGCACCTTTGCTAGTAACTCTCTTAAAAATAGGAAAATCTAGTGGATCTTTTAAATAGTTCCTGTTAAAATTACTCAGATATTTCTGAAAATGTGATTAGGGTAAATTGTCAATATACAAGAAAAAAGGTTTAAAGAAAAACTTTGTGGTTATACTTTGGAGAACAAACACTAAATTTGGAGATGATGTCAGATGAGAATCAAGGAAGTTCATCTGCTACTGTGAATGCTGATTGGAATTTCTACTTAATTCATAGATTTATGACATTCTTCTTCAAGATAGTTATTATATTCCAAAACTTATGTAAATAGAGATAGTCCTATGTAACAAGATCACTCTGTCCTGAATATCAAACAGCTAAAGGATTTCAGGAAGTGTCCAAATTTACTAAGCTCCATACATTTAATTTAACTGGGTCTATTCAAATTACAAAAGTATCTTTAACGATATGACTGTCTTGCCACAGAGTAGTGAAATCTCAGCACCCTATGGAAAATGTTGCTCTTTTCCTGTCCTGTTTAATTGGTAATTTATTTCCTACTCAATAGAAAACAAAGCTCTCCTTCCAAATGAAAATTAAGATACAAACTTTGAATTATTCAGTATGGATTACAATTAAAATAAAAGATTTAACATTACACTATAAGGAAGAATTGACATTCTGAAACAAAACAAATCATCATAGAAACTACAAAATGTATTGTTTAATAAAGTTCAGTCTAGCATATATCAATACACATAAGTCTTTACTCAATGAAGAACACAAATAATGATTTATATTAGACTAAGCAAAGTTGATATAATTTGAAGCAAAAGTCAAAATGAAATGTTTCAGTATGATAGAAGCCAAGGAGATAAGCAAGGGAGGACAGATAAGAACATTTTTAAGAGGGAAAAAACCCCTCTCCATTGCAATACATTTACCACTGCTGTGGCGCACCATCCAAATGCACATCAAATACAAAATTACTAATTTTCCCACTGACTTGTCAATAGTAACTTAAAGTTAATTGCTGTTGTATATTTATGCTTATCTATGTACTATTCAGTTATTTCAAATGCCTATTAGTTACTGGGACACTTTAGAAGTATTGCAATACCTTCCATGGGATCTTTTGTGTTTGTATTTCACCTTTATAGCATCATAATAAACAGCTATGTAAAGCTGAAGGTTTTAACACAACATTATTAAACTTTGATCAATGAAATGCACATTATAAACATCAGTAAAATATAATAAAAAGAGAAAGTATAAAATATGGGATAAAATATAAATATAGATCACTGCTTCTGACATAACAGTTAGAAAGTTCTTGAAAATGGAGTAATACTAAAACATCCTAGAATAAATCCTATTTGAAGAACAGTAGATCAACAAATTTTGCTTGTCTGTCTAAATGTTCATACAGTACATCCTCCCACTAACTCTGAAATAATCAAAAGATATTGAAAAAACTTTTACATTTTTATTAACTTGCAGTATCCCTGTATTATAAATACAACAGTAATGCTACCCTTCTAGTGAACAGATTCATCATTTGTATCAGTTAAACTTAGATGTAAGTCATGCTCCCTTAACAGTGGCAGCAATTGACCTAAGGAGCACCCAAGCAAAAGGAGAGCTGTTTTCCCATTTTCTTCTTCAAGAGGAGGTCTGGGTACATGAGGGTGTCCTTCTATGCTGTATTTTCTATAGAAGGAAACCCTTCTATATTCCTCTTTCATTTGTGAAGAGCTTTTCACCACCTCTTTGCTGCAGCTTGCTACCACCTCCATTATTAATAGCTATTGGACCATGTTCTTCACTAAAGACTCACTATGATTTATTTAGTAGGTTAGAAAAAAGTGGCGGAATAAAATTGGTGTCCCTTTTTCTTGCCTGGTCCCTACCAAAAGTTGTGTGGGTCCTCCAGAGGGAGAAATGATCTCCTGTATGGGAACAGATCAACAAGAGCTGCTTACTGTGGGTTTAACAAAATAAAATATTAACTTGTTCTCAGCAGATACACTGTAATCAAGTGCAAGTAATCATCAACTGCATTATCTGTGAGGTCAGACCACCAGATGTAGTACACCACCTGACTTTAAAGCCTATCAGCCCATGAAAGCCTTATGGGAACAGAGTGCTTGACTGGCAGTGCATGCAGAGAGGGATTTTGTTAAGCATTTGTCAAAGCTCAAATAATTAAATAATATTAATATCATTTCAGCATGTCCCATTAGAATTAGAAATAATATTTTATCTTTGACAAAGAAAATCTACAGTCCTTATATTGAATATTCAGGTCACTAGTGCTATATATGTCTCCTTCCAGTAAAATATCCATCACCACTATCATTTAGCCTTGACAGAGAAATCTGAGTTCATTTTCTTGTTAATATTATAGTCTCCAAGAAGATATGAAATATACAGTATTTGCTAAACCAAAGTATTTTCTTTGCTAATGTTCAAAACTGACAGTTATCAGGGGAAGATAAATTCAAATAAGCATAGAGATATTGATTGTTACTACCTTCTAGTACTGTACAAACTCTCCTCTCTTCACTGAAGGCTGAATACATACTGGATGTTGTCTATAGCATTTACCAGCCTAACTGTATCAGTATCTCCTATAAATTTTCACTGGAAGAATTACGCATCTGTGCAGGTGCAGTTTGATACCAATAACGCTGATGTAATTGCACTGAACTTGAATCAGCTGTATGGGTCTGAGCACTTTGTATAGCAAAGTGCTCACATTAAGGAGGCCAGGGAGCGTGTTGTTTTTATCAGCAACACTACTAACTCTAAAGGCAGACCTCATTTCTCAGTGAGACTTGTTGGATCACAATATAGCCAAGTGCTGATTTCATGTGCGTTAAAGAAATTATTTAAAGATGGAAAAAAGGGAAAGGCACTGAAAGAAAACAGGAGGGAAAAAAAACAAACAAAAAAAAAGGCAGAAGAAGAGTCTTAATGCCCGAGTCTGAAGAGAGAGTAATGTGGTAAAACTCTTATCTAAGAAAAATCCCTGCACAAAGGTGTCTGCTTTATGTTTTAGGTGTTCACCACAACTGAAGCACATATCCATTTCCAGAATTCCCTTCACACTTGACAGGACAGTTCTCCTCAAAGAGGAAGCCATCTCTGGCTTTGAGGCCAGGACATGCAAGTTCTGCCACCTGAGCAGTCAAGAGACATCACCCAGTGGAGAGCAGGGTCAGCCAGCCCACCCAAACTTGTGGTTATCCTTTCATTTCAAAACACCCTGTCCTACAGCCATCAAAAAAATAACAAGCATGTGCACCGGGCTCCCAGATACAGTAAGGCCCTGCTTGGAAAACGTTGAGCACAGGTCAGCTGTAGTGGATGGAAGGGTAAGGAAAGAATTCAGACTTTTGTGTCTGGAAGGCTAGCATCACTTTTGCTCTACACATCCTTCCTGCATTGTGTAATGGCCCATAATCACTATGTTCATTCAGGAAGAGAGACATCCAAGTTCAATAGGGAAAGCACTCTGTTTCCCAGTTGATACTGTGCCATCGCCTCAGAGACGTAGTGCTTTCCTGTAACATGGGGGAGATGGGTTTGCACTCTCTGTGCCTGGGTAGGCCTTATAAAAGAGGCCTTCTGCATCCTGGGATACTGTTGTAATATTGTAATACCCAGTTGACTACCTGATAGGAACATTGCCCCTAATCTCTGAATGAAATACCAAAGTTGCAGCTTTGGGTGAGTTTTCAATCAGAGGATCTGCATTATTGAGCTTTAGGCTTGGTCTGAAATCAGCACTGCAGCTCCTTACATTTCACTCTCAGGCACAGAACTTCTACTATATAGCTGGAAAATATTCAGACTGTTCTGCATTCCTCTGCAGATTTTAGGAATATAAGCCCTCTACTGTGTCAACCTTACCTAACAATCAACAACAGAATTATCTGAAAATGTAGCAGTTGTCAAATATCCTGTAGTCTGAAATCCTCCGTTTATGATTTGATTCACATCTTTTAAATACATGCAGGCCTTCTTCAGCATTCAGAGTTAAAAGAGATAACGAGAAATTACTGGGTTTTATGTCTGTTTGGCTAGCAGCCACTAGCAGCAGTTAGGGTCAAGAAAGCGACAGATGTCCTTTTTAATATATCAGTTACTGAGGAGAAGATGACAGAACTGAAGCACCAAAAGTCCCTTCAAGAGAAGGATATCAGGATGGAAAATATCAGAGTTAGATTTAGATTATACAAAATATATATTTTGGATGAGTACCCTGGGCATCTCTGATTTCTTGGGTCAGTCAGAAAAGTTTAGTTACAAAAGAGGAAATAAAGTAGTCAGGCTTCTGGTATAGATTGAAATAGAATAAGGAGTGTGTTCAGTACTATAAGTAAAAGAGCTTTATCAGTTTTATAGTGTATGCTTAGATTTTAAAATTATTTGCTAGAAGCAGAGTTGCTACACTTCCCAGAGATAACCTTTCTTTCCTCTGCTTTCTCTGGGCAATATAGTAGCTTCCAGCTGGCTGATACTAACCTAGAAGCAGCTGTATGCTGTCCACAAAATATTTTATTACTGACAACCCTTATATCTGTTGCCTGTCCTTCTTTCTTAAACAGACAACTGCATGCCACACACCATACAGGGGCTTGGAGCAGATCAAAGAGTCTGAAAAAATTAAAAACTGGCAGTCAAGATCAGTGTAAATCGTGTCATTGTTTTATCCTGTACCATGAATAGTCTTTTACACAGACAGGCAAAGAAAGACAAGGCGTTTAGCATTTAGCCAGGTTAAAGTAGGACGTTTCCAACACAGTGGTTTCCTGCACCCTGCCTCCCCTAAGGCTCTGGCCTTCAGAAGGAACTGTGCCTTGTCCTTCCTACCCATTGTCAGTGACCAGGGACAGGTCCTTCCTCTCTTCTAGGACATTTTCCATAAGCCTTTGCTTTCTCCCATTTAAGTGTTTAAATTTACTATAAATTTCATGTTGGTTTTTCCTAAGTCAGTTTAGGCTGTTCTTTAAGTGGGTGGAGTATGTTCAGATCTTAGAATTTCTCATGAAGACGAAAAAAGAGCTCAAGAAAAAAAGTGCAACTTGTAATTTACCATGACTGACACACTCACAATTTTACTTTGGGCTTAGGCTGAAGTGGCATTCACAAGCTGATGAATTTTTTTCTTTTGAAACACTACAACCTCATCACAGAGAGTGTCAAAGAATTCTTAACACACTGTAAAAGATATCTGTGGGTACTGATATGCCTCTCCGCATGGAACAGTCTGAAGCATTGTGTGAAATTACTAACTTGGCTGCTGAACATCATACAGATATGTTTTCTTGTTTACAGTAGTGTATCATTCTTTCAGGAAGATTAACTGTGTGCATAAATGTCAAATTTCATCTTTAATATTGGGCATCTTATGCAATCAGTAATGTAACTCGGTGTAAAGTAACACATTGACTTTGAGTGTTGTCCAAAATTCCAGAGGCACTTTAATTTATGTTCACGAACAGTATCTGTATGTATACTCAAATCTGAACATTCATGGGGTTTAAGTCCTGAGGAAAATACCTCCACTGTGTTGGAGATGATACTGGTACAATGTTTTTCTGTTTTGTGTTGCATATAACTAGGGATGGACAGTTTTTTTTCCTGAAGATTTGTCAGTGTAAGCCACAGTGATTGCAAGCTATGTGCAACTGAAGTCCATTTAAACAGTTCAGAGAAGTCAATGACTCACTCCTTCATGTTTCTTTTCTGTCATTTCTGTGAAGAATAACGTTAACATTCCTAAGCAGTTTGATCAATTTCATGGAAGAACAGATTTTACCATTGTTTCCCACAGTGGCCTATAGGGATATTGAAAATTGAACACATTTTGAGTCTTAAGTTCCAAACAATTCCCACTCTAACCAATTATCGATGTAGTTTATCATGCCTAATTTTCAGTTGTCCAAAAGCTAGATGTCTCAGTATTAGCCATCTGACACAGCCTTTATATTCAGTGTGCAGAAATGTGTGAACTTCAGAAGAATGATTTATTTCATCCTAAAATAGGTATAAAAAATTGAACAAATGATTCAGATGAAAAGGCTCCTGTTCCTTTCCATTAACTCTGATGATTAGCTGAGATTTAAACATTAAACTTCTGAACATTTGTGTTCATTTGGATTAATTACAAATATGGTGTTCACTGGGATTTTTTTCCCCTGCATCCAGTCCCTAAACGTCGACATGAGATTTTCAGTATAAATAAAGACATAAGAATCCGGATATCATTTTCAAAACTGAGATACAGAAATAATGAAAAAGAGGAGGTATATGAAGAGAGACTTTTCATAAAACATTACAAAAAATGAACATCACAAAAAATGAACTGAAATTTCAAAATTAATATATTTAAAGAGATCACAGAATCATAGAATTTTCAGAGTTGGAAGGGACCTTTAAGATCATCTGGTTCCAACCCCCCTGCTCTGGGCAGGGACACCTCCCACTAAACCAGGTTGCTCAGAGCCATCTCCAGACTAAATACTTGCCTTAAAAACTTGCAAGGATGTGGTTTCCACGACCTCTCTTGGCAACCTGTTCCAGTGCCTCACCACCCTCATGGTGAAGAACTTCCTAACAGCTGATCCAAATCTACCCTCCTCTGCTTTGAAACCATTCTCCCTAGTCCTGCCATCCTAAAAAGTCCCTCACCAGCTTTCTTCTAGGCCCCCTTCAGATACTGGAAGGTTACAATAAGGTCTTGGAGCCTTCTCTCCAGACTGAATAACCCCAACTCTCTCAGTCTGTCTTCACACGAGAGGTGCACCAGACCTCTGATCATCCTCGTGGCCCTTCTCGGGACATACTCCATCATGTCCATGTCCCTCCTGTAAAAAGAGCTCCAGAACTGGATGCAGTATTCCAAGTGGGGTCTCATGAGAGCAGAGTAGAGGGGCAGAAACACTCCCCTCAACCTGCTAGCCACACTTCTCTTGATGCAGCCAAGGATCTCTTTAGCTTTCTGGGTTGCAAGCATACACTGATGGCTCACATTGAACTTCTCATCCAGCAGCACCCCAGATCCTTTTCCTCAGGGCTGCTCTCAAGGCAGACACTGCTCAGCCTATATCAGTGCTTGGGATTGCCTCAACCCAGATGCAGGACCTTGCACTTGGTCTTGTTGAACTTCATGAGGTTGCCATGGGCCCTCCTCTCCAGCCTGTCAAGGACCCTCTGTGATGTAAGACATGAAGGCATGATTGTGCATTGTTGTGCACAATCAGAATCAGTTTATTGTGTGGTTTGTTACACTTACATAGTATCCCAATAGCTATTGATTGATCTACAATTTGCACCTCAAAGTGCTCTTTCTACCAACATAAAACCTTATCTACCTGTTCCCACTGGAGGCACCTGGTACCAGCACATAACATCGTCCGGATAGCAAATTCCTTAAGTTATTTGCAGCTCTTTCTTCTTCATCAGGGTCAGTGAGTGCCAGGGAATCTGCAGCACTCCTCTATCACACACAGGCCTTCTCCTCTGCTGTTCTCTTACACCTCTGGATGGCATCACTTCCCTCCAGTGTGTCAGCCACACCACACAGCTTGGTGTCACCAGCAAACTTGATGAGGGTGCACTCAGTGACACCATCTGTATCACCAACAAAGATGTCAAACAAGACCAGTCCCAACACTGATCCTGGAGGGTCTCCAGTTGTCACTGGTTTCCACTCAGGCACGGACCCATTGACAGCCACTCTTTGGGTGTGGCTGTCAAGCCAGTTCTATATCCATCAAGTGGTCCATCCATCAAACCCATATTTTAGCATCTTGGAGGCCAGGAAGTCATGTGGGACAGTGTTGAAGGCTTTGCTCAGGTCCAGATAAACGAAGTTGGTTGCTCTTCCCTTGTCTATTGATATTGTGACCTTTTCATAGAAGGCCACAAGGTTTGTTAGGCATGATTTGCCCTTGCTGAAGCCACGTTGATTATACCAAATCACCTCTTAATTATTCTTCTGCTTCAGTGGCACGTCCAGGAGGATCTGCTCCATGATCTTACCAGGCAGAGGTGAGACTGACTGGCCTAGAGTTCTCTGGATCCTCCTTCTTTCCCTTTTTGAATATGGGTGTTATGTTTCCCCTTTTTCAGTCCAGTGGGAACTTCAGTGGAAGATGCACAGACTTGCCCTATTTTTTATATAAACCTTTGCTTCTATAAGTAATTGGTAAAAACATGCATTTGTCTCCCTCATTATTCAGAAATAAAAAGTTCAGATCTTCTGGCACAAAAAACATTAGGCATATTGTTTAAGTATAATTGTAATCCTACAAAGTATTTTGCAATTTGACTTCAAATTGAAAAAGTTGCAAATGAAGAAGTTAGGTGGCCTTTTGTAAATCTATAGATTGTCTAAAGCTTTTCCTTGAATACTTTTGTAGTAACTGACTGCAGGTGACATTCAAGATAGATGGCAAGAAAGATTCAAAACCAAGCCTTTTCGCAAACAATGTTATATCAGTAAAAGCACTCTAGTTCTTGAAATGGAAACCCCAATTGAATTTTAGTTTAATGCAATGTTAATATTTGGTTTGCACTATGTTAGTATTCAGTAAAAGTATTTTTTCTGTACCTGAAGTTGCAAGAAAGCAAAACCAAAATATTCTGCTACTGTCCTATTGTCAAGACAAGCAGCCAAATTAGAGCAAATAATTTAGAAATGGGGTTGGAAGAGGCTCTGAAGGACTATTTGCTCTCTCTGCTTACAAATTTTTACTTTTATTTTAGAATTTAAATCAAAGTGTCTATAAAGTACCATGTTTGGATAAGGACCAGAACTTCTCCTATGTTCAAGAAGAGACCTTTGAAGATGGGTATCTCTGTTTTATCCTTTTCTTTCAGCCAACAGGTGAAAACGCAGAGTATTCCTCTACTAAATGGCTAAGTTATAGTCCATTTAAGGAAGTTCTACCACAAAAATCACTTGATACCAAGTAAATTTTATAAGAACTGACTTAAGAAGCAGTTATATCCAAACTAAATTTTTTGCAATTGGGACTGCAATATCTTTAATGTTTTTTTTCTTCTGCCTCTGTAAGTCTTCATGTTTCTCCTAGGCAATTTTTTTTTTCTATTATTATGAATATAACTCGTTCCTTTACCATGTGAAAAGTTATTGTCATAGCAAAACTATAGATAAGGTTTGTAGCTTTCCATAAAGCTTTATTCCCTAGGAAGTAAATTTATGCTTTAAAAATTGCTTTATTTTAAAGCAGATAAAGATGAAGAACCATATCAAATATCAAATTAGTACGCCTTTCTATTAGACGAAAAAATATTACTTTCCTGTTTCAAAACATTTTTAAAACAAGTGAAAAGAGAACATTACACTGAAGTTCTTTCATGTAGGGTATTATGTAGGAGATCTCCATTAAGAGGCTATCAAATGTATCTTAGTTTTGTAAAATAAGAGTTGTGGACTCTCACAGACAGATTACAGATTGTTCCTTCCATTCTTTTAACACATATTCATTCCTTAGCATTTCTCCTCCCCATCATCAGCATTCCAATCTGCAGGCCTCTGGCTACAGCCACACACACAGGCACATACTCTGCTGTGGAGGAGCTGATTGCATAGCCTGAAGTGTATGAATAAAGGTTTATTACAAAACAAATGCATCAGGGTCTCTTACAGTGTCACTCCCCTCAAGCAAGCAAGGCAGGAAATTGATCATGATTCTGAAAAGTAATTAAGTTTGAAAGAAAAAGTAAATCCTATTTATCTAAAGCAAGCTCTGGTTTAACTAAGGACAGCATATCAAGCCCTAAAAAGGCCTTCCTGAAGAAAACCTAAAAAATAAAGAATTTATGAAGTGTGAGACAAAATAGACGCAAATAGAAGGCATGGAAATTCCTGTCATGTGAACAAGGCTTTAAATTAAATACACCAGACATCCTCACTTTTGTTCAATAAGAACATGAAAAGTCTACAGCACTGACAGAAATATTTTATGGCACGTATTTGATGACTGTGAAAGATCAGTAGCTCACTTACCATAGTGAAATCTGGGAATGAGGCCAGTAATCTTTAAAAAAAAACACAATTAAAACACTTTAGTTAGTTGTTTCATAACTAAAAAGGCTAGCATGCTCTAAATATTGGACTTGTCAATTGTAGATGCTTTATTGGTAGACACTCATAACATTTAACTTCTGCTCTTGTTAGCACAGCTGGGTTTTCTCTATTTTTAAAAAGTACCACACAAAGAATATATAATAGGGTAAACACTGTCTAGGGAAAGGCTTAATTTCACTTATCTAAAAACGTCTAAAACTTTACAATAATTTCATATAATGTAGCTGAAATTTGATCTCTTCCTAATTCAACGACTTTAAATCTTTACAGGCAGGTTTTTATCTGTAACATGGCCAAGTTAGTGAGCTGTGTCATACTTAGAGCCTTTAATACCTTTTGTGCAGCTCATAGTTTTCAAGTATTAAGATATAAGCTTATCAAATCTTGAACTGCAAAACTTACAGAAAATTTTAGAACCCAAGAAGTCAAGAAACAAAAGTAAGAAACAAATTGGTGAGTAAACATCTCTGAGATCATACCATATGAAAAAAAAGAAAACTAAAGGGGATGTTTTACATCCATTCAGTAGGTTTGCTACTCTGTCTAGAAGAAAGCAGCACCTAAAACGGTTGTTACCAACTACTATAGAAAGCAGAAGTGAGAAGAGCTCTAAAGAAGGCGCACTGCCAATGTCATGGGGTGCAACTCTCTGGCCCTGTACTGACAGTCTTGCACTATGGCTCATCCAATTCTGAAGTAATCTAAAGAAGATATGATTCAGGGCAGTGGCATAGGAATCATGATTGATTTTTCATGCAAGGGTTTTTGACATGTACAAATGGAGAGGGCTTTTTCATAGACAATGATTTGGTGCCTACAGAAAACCAGAGACAGTTCATAACAACAGTTGCCTTTCTATATAGGAGCCAATATTTTATATTATGTAAAAGCTGCGTAGAAAACAGTATTAAACTTGTAATAAACTTTAATTAAATAAAATGTTAACCCTGAGCTGGAGAAATAATGAAAGCATAAATGTTTTCTGTAATTTGTACTCTCAGCTATGATTTCTTTTGAGCCATATGACTATTCACTTGCTTAGATTTAATTAGCAGTTTTACCAAGAAAAACAATTTTTCAGCTAATGACTTGAAATATTCCAATATCAGACAGGCTTTCTGAGTTCCCGCAATCTAGCTATTTGAAAAAGATCCACCAAATCACAGTAAAGAAATCCTATTTCCTTTCCTCACAGTGTGCTTTAAAGTTAAGGAATACAATTCAACCACCACTTTGCAAACTGAACAAATAAAGATCTGAAAATTGTTGGTTTATGTCTCCATTTGTCTTTTAACAGCTCTGTGTTTAGAAATTACTGATGTGCTTATGGAAGTCATGAACTTTTGATAGGCTATTCGCAGCTGTAAAAATCAATGGATATATTTGACAGACATAACAAAATGCCTGTTCAACACTACCACAGAACAAAGCAAAATACAACTTTATTTTCTTCCATTCTTATGAATGGGCAGTCTCATTAGCAGACAATAGCAGAAGTCAAGAATCTTTTCCATATGGAATCTCTTTCCTTCTTTCCAGACATGCTTTTCTCTGTCTTTCACAGACAATCATAACATAACACCAGAAAACTTCAGACTGACAAGTTTTCAAAATGTTATATGTCCACTTTGTTGAAATATTTCAAGAAAAATTGAAGTAGCTGAACATTTGGCATTTTTGTCAGTCACTTCATTATATGATGTATTATTTTGAAACTCTCTTTAACTATGTATTTGATCAAATGAAGGTTTTATACAACCTCAAATGCAATTTTGTTACTTCTTGTTAATCTATAAGTATCACGTATTATATACACTATAGTACACATATAATGCATGTATATATGTGTATGTATGTGTATAAAAAAATTTAATTAACTGCTTTATTTCCCATTTTTTCAGAACAATAGTAAAAACATAGGAACCCAAAATAGGGTTTGTCCTCTGCCCTATACCTCACTGTGGCAACCTCCACTCCATTCCTGTGGCCCTCTGGGCATATGTACATTTCTAACTGGAAAGATCAGTGATGAAAAGTCCTCCAAATCCTTCCTGAATTTCTAGTTCTCTCTACTTTCACCCAGCAACTTCATGTTTGTCTTAATAGCTAATGTCAGTCAATTAGCATAAAGAAAATAGCTTCAATTAACTTCAATGAAAACAAAAAACAAAACAAAACAAGATACAATAGACAGATCTTACACATATCAGAAGTCACACAAGCATTGGCATAAAATCTACAGGATGTGAAACCACAGCTTAGCTACTGCACATAGCCACCTTTCTTGCTTTTATTGCAAACTGTCAGTACCCATTACAGTTTCAATTCATTTATTACCTAACCTTTCTTTCTTTCTGCCTGTAATCATTTGTAAAGAAAAGCAAACTTCTGTTGCATTTACCACTGCTGCTGAGAACTTGAACAAAACTCTTTTTCATAGATATTAGCCAAGCTTATTCCCTTACCACATAGACTTATACGGTGAACTACATCTACATTTAGACAACTGGCCAGCACATGCAGTCATATATCATGCTCTCAAGTAATTAAATTGTTGTAAAACTACATAGACTAGCTCTGTTCCCATACACTTTAACCCAATTCTATACTTATTTCTCTCTGAAAATGTGATGTCACATTAAGTTAAATCACCTTACATTCTAAGCAAATGTTTTGTAACCTACACGGTAGTTTAAGAAATCATGTTCCACACTATTCATTTCCATTATCTGTTCAACTATTTTACCTAAGTGATTTTATTTCCATGATTTCTCTTTATATCTTATTTCATTAAGGCTTAATGATTTCCAAAGGTTTACTCTCTCTCTCTCTTTTTACTCAGAAAATCCAGTTTGATTTTGTTAGTTTGCCACTGGCTACATTATGGGCCCTATCCACATCTGTCTTTAACACCAGCATCCATGTCTACAATATCTGCAGTTGTACAAGCACAAAATTTTGCAGAGCCTAGCAGGAGTAAATTGTCCACTCTATTATCCTGAGGCTTCTTGATGAGATAGTAGAGACACTCAGGCATGCATTGCTGCCTGTGCCAGCAGTGGCCCATGTCAATGGACTCAGAACAGTACCAAGGAATGAATCGTGATCAGCAAGACTTGATGAAATGAAACCCACAGACCACACCATTTCTGCATCTAGAACTGGATGAAGTGAAATAAGGCTAAAAACTGCTAGATATCATATCCATCATTTTATTCATCGCCTTTCTTGGAATTTGGGGAAAAACTGGAGAGATGGTGTTACCTTTCAAGAATGTCAGGTTTCAGTCAAAGCATTGACATAGTTACTACCTTTAAGAGCAGGCAAGTGTGAAGAGAGGAAGAGCTATGTGACAAAGTAAAAATTTGCCAGGTTCTTTTCTGTCTGTAACCACTGAAAACTTTACTTCCTGGCCACTAGTTGTTTTTTTTTTTAATCCTCTCCCCTGAATATCCACATATTTTAAAAGAGCAATGGGAATGGAGACTGACATCCCCTTAACTCATCCAGGGAAATAGGCACAAGCCAGGATGCTCCACAGATTTGAATATCTTCATGTGCATTGTGTTAGTGAAGATTTTAATTAAACTCAGTGGCAGATAGTCTGAAGCAGCTGAGCCCCATAGCTATGATGTACAAAGGAAAGGCATTGTAGGAGTAGATGGGTAATTATACTGAAATGAGGATGCATTTCAGACTCCCATGTAATTAGCTAGGTCATCAAAACAGTCCCTCAAAAACAGGAAGTCCTTGTAATTCAGACATACTTATATATTTTAAGTTATAATATCAAGCTAGGACAACATTATATGTGAATAGTATCATTTTAAACCACCTATTTACCCCACAAACCATTTCTTAAAATACGAATTCCTGAAAAAATAACCTCATATTCCTCTGCATCCAGAACTATCTAAAAGCTTGCCCCACCTCATATCTGCATAAGAAGTGCTGATTTTTTTTTAAAAATGATCTTCCAGTTTCTTGCAAATGAAGCAGAAAAGGTGAGAAGCCAAGACTTCCATGGATAACTCCACACTGCTGCCAAAGAAGGAAATAACATTAGGAGGACCTTTGCTGTCATTGTGTCATGATCTCAAAAAAAATCAGACAAAGCAGTAAAGAACCAGTCATGACACTGGATTGATATCATAGGAATCTCAAAATGTGTACTAGAAAACCTGATAGGCTCTTCAGAAGGTGCAAATACTGATTGTTTTGGGAGTATTCTGATTAGGCTGAGTGCAGTGCAGTAGCTTCAGATCTTCATTTAGGACTGAATCCTAAAAAGACAACCTTTCTGTCAAGTTCAGGTTGGAATTTCTGTCAAGTATGGTAATTACTATCTAATCACTTGCAACTCCTTACTTAAAAAAAAAAAAAAAAAAAGGAAAATCAATGAAAGCCTGCAGCAATATTTGACTTTTTTCTCCTCCTTACACAAAGTTCCTTTGAACTTATGAAAATACCTGCTTGTTCATTGATTCTAGACGACTCTACAGTGAGGATGAGGTAAATAGGTATAACACTTATTTTGTGTCAGTTCACCACAATCAGCACTCTTTAGGTGGTGACCATGATGGTAATCACTGCAATAGATAGTGTCTGTGGCATTAAAACTGTTACTGGTTACATTCCTGCTTGTATCCCTGCAAAACATCCAGACACCATTGCCACCACTGTGAACTGCACTGTATCTAGTGTATCCAGACAGTACTCATCCCACCTGGAATCAAAGATTCCAAAGCTGTACAATCAGCAGATTTTTTTTGTCTAAAACATTGGGTCCTGATGCCTTGAATATACTACAGCCCTTTGACAGAATCACCTGCTGAAAGAAAAGAGGCAGAGCAGCGTTTCATGCATTCAAACACACTGCTCTATTTTTCCATGATTCACATTTCTTTTCTCTTTTTCCAACTCAGTGATTTGAAACAAAATTAATAATAACAATAAAAATTTATGTCTCCTATTTCTTGTACTTATTCTCCTTCTACCTCCCCAGTCTTTCTGCTTTTCCTCTGCACCTTCTTTTGCCCCTTTCTCATCTGCTGTTCACCTCCTGCTAGAGCACTTTCTTTCCTGACCCTGGTTCTTAAATATGCCTTGAAATGCTATAATGACATTCCCTTCTTATTAATTCCCTCCCCATCCAAGGGCCATGCAAGTAGACTAACATCACCAAGCTGCTCACCTGGGTAATGTTGGCTGTTCCCCAGACCAGGCAGTGGAAGCCTGGCCAGGAAGATGTGACTGTCTGTGGGTTCTGTTTCTGTTCCCTTGTTTTCTTGCATCTTTGAGCAGAGATCTGTTAGGCAAAAATGGCTCTTTGGATGCTTTCAGGAAACAGTGAAATTGTTTGTTGGTGTCCTCAACTCACATCATCCCTATTTTCCCCCATTATTTTATCCTTCGAATCTCACACTCCCTTTTATCATTTCATGGCAGATGTGGTCACCTGATTCACAGAATCATAGAATGTCATGTTGTAAGGGACCTCAGGGGTCATCTGGTCCAATGTTTCTAGTATTATTGTTAATATTATATGTCTCAGCACCCCATCGAGCTGAGACATAAAACTTTCTAAAGTGGGGGAATCCACCACTTCCCCTGGGAGACCAGCCTAGTGTCTCACTGTGAAAAATTTTCCTCTTATGTGTGTGTTTGTATGTGATTCTTACCTGTTCTTTTCTCTTAAACCTTCCCCCGTTCCTTTCTTGAGAGGGCTTTAAGATTTTTTTTTTTCAGCTGTTGTCTGCATTGAATTTAACAAAGATTGTGTCTGTAAGAGAACCTACTTAAGGTTGCAATCCTGGCCACTTCCTGCTGTACTTTTTGTACCTACTCCCTCATTGACTGTAACTGTTGCAGTAGAGAGGCTGGAGGGTATATCCCTGCCTTTTCTTTTTGGTATTTTTTTATGGACCTGTTGTCCAATGATTTATCTACTTCTCATAATTTGCAGCCACAGGGGGCAAAGCATCTCTAAACCACATAGATAACATTGTATCACAGTGTCACAAAAGTGTATTTAAAGAGAAAGTGTAGCATTTAAAATATATTCTGAAACCTCACTGGGAATACAGCAAACTTCAGAATACTCTTTACAAACAAGCTTTCAGAAAACCCTGCTAGAAGTAGAAGGCTTTTTAATCTCCCATCCCCATCTAAAGCTGAGAAAAAAAATTAAATGCTTGAGCTTTCTCCTTGTCTCATAAGAACAGTCCCCTCTGATTAATAGCTCTTCTGGAATCATAATGAAACTCTTTGGGCCTATTTAAACTATTTTTATTGTTTTCTGATATGCACTTTATTTTGGTTAGGTAACTCCCCAGCCAGCTTGTGTTCTTATTTGAAGCAACAGCCTACTAGTAAATAAAAATGTTCAATTACCAAATGAGATCTGAAACTGCAGCCCTATCACTTCAGAGAGTGTTTTTCTAAAAAAAAAAAAAAAAAAAAAAAAAAAAAAGATAGTGTGAAAACCGGAAGTAACATTGATTTGGTATTTCTTTTTGAGTAGTATTCACTAATTAACTATTCCAAACACATTAAGAGCCTGAGGGAATCTTCAACATCACATCTCAGTGGTGGAGAGGCAGTCAAAACTTTTTATTTATAACAGCCACAAGAGTATTCAAACCAAGAGCTCTGTGCCTGTTAGCAAGGGAATTAAGTAGCTCCTGAAGTTATGCTTCTATATTATGTCTTACAATAGTATTCTACATATTACACACATTAAATTAAGTTCTTTGAAAAGGAAAAACAAAACAAACTAGAAAATAGTCATGAAGTACAGCCTATGGACTGGTTGAGAATTTCTCTTGACTCTCAAACTGGGATGGCGTGTATTAAGTGTAACATAAAAATCCCAAAGTTAAGTGAGGGAGGCTTAGATGACTAGCATATATACTTTCCTGTTTTGAATGTTTCCATCACATTCCTCCTTCAGCTTTTACCTTCTGCTGTGACTGAAATTCAGAAATACTTCTATCTTTACTTCATTACTTTCCCCTACTCCCAGCCTACTAGCCTAGATACAACTGTCCAAACTCTTCCTGACTTCTCAGTTAACTTCTAGTTCCTTCTAGTTTTCACATAATTGCACCCCTAGACTTTAAACTTTGTATTACTTTTATTGAAACCTCTTCATTTTTTTTATTTAATATTCTCATTATTACTCAATATTTTCCTCAGTGGTCTCTGGAATTTATGTTCTGAACATCTGTAATCCAGTGGAATATGAATGGCTAGGAAAGTTAATTGAAATTACTGAAACTCTAAGTTCAGAATTTTTTTTTCAATTTCAAATGCATTTTGAGAGACTTGAAAATGAAACAACCAGCAAATATGCTGTGTTTTTCCCTCTGCTGTAGCTGGAGTTAAAGTTACATTGATATGCAAGTTCTGTTTGGAGATTGCCATCAGATATGCAGTTTTAATTTACCCTTCCTAAGACTGGCAGTCACACAGTTAAGATCACGTCTGCTTAATACACCCAGTAGTTTTAATACTGGAGTACTTTTACGTAGTGATTTTGGAACAAATTTTTATTCAGAAGTAGAAAAGAAAGCTTGAGTTGTACTCTGCCTGAGCTACTTGGCACTCAGCTCAGTTAGGCAATTACAGACCTCAAAGCCAAAACAGCATCAATACTGATAGGAAGCAACAATCTGCAAAGCAAATTCAAGAACAACCTATGCAAAGTGTAGTGGTCACTCTTTTCAACAGCCATCTATTAAAAAAATGAAGATATGAAAATTATTTTTTAGTGTCAACTCACACACTGCTGCATGACTTTACATACGGTTGAAAGCTCTCTGCTTCCTCTTCATGGCAGATAACCATAAAATTTACCACTTTTATGTCCAAAGGTAGATTATTCACTAATAAACTATTTCCAGCAAAGCATAGGAGGAAAAAAGAAAAAGTATTTGTCTTCCAGATGACTTATTCATTCAAGACTTTTGTAAGTTTAGTTTTAATTTATTTTTGTGTTTTTTAAGTTTCTTAAGTATTCCAACTTCCTTTCCTTCTCAAAGAAATGGCGGATTTTAAATAGCAAATATGTAGCTACAGCTTTATACCATTGTGGCTGTTAAATCTTTTTTTGATAAGGAAAGAGTTCAGAACTGGGTTTGGTGAAATGCCTGCTTTTATGGTGCTCAGATGTCCTAGCTGTGGACTGAGGCAAACATTCTTTTATTTTTGTTCCAACCTCTGTTGTCTCTCCTCTGCATTCCTTTCCCCTCTATTTCCCAGTTCTGAGAATAATTAGCAACACCCACTGGTGATAGCAGTGCTGCAGCAACCTAACTGATATCTTGCCAACACCAGCTGTGCTTCAGTATTTATTTATTAAGATCACACTATTTACACAGGATAAACTTGCTGAGATAGCAAAGGGATGAATGCAGTTATACCAGCTGAATTTCAGCTTGATGTCTGAAAGGAAATAAAACCTGTACTTGCTAACATTTATATCAAAGAGCAAATCCAGGCTCTGGCTTTTAATGCCACTTTCCAAATATGTTTTGCTGGCTCTCGAGTTTAGTCTGTAGGTGATGGAGGGGAATCTTGTAATGCATGGTGTAGGGAGATGGAACGTTTCCTTGTATGGCATTTAAACATCTGAGTGTAGAGATGTTGGCATACAAGAAAAGGATACAGCAATGAAGCAGGCATCCCATTCACATTGCTAAGGCCAAATTATGACTGGGTAAGATGGAGGGTGGCTTTGTAAATCATGATACACATCTTCTTGTCAGAATGCCTGAGCAAGATGAAAACTAATGTCAGCAAATGTGTTGCTTTCTGGTTCATGTTGGTTGGAAAAAAAAACATTCATACAACATACAGCTTCACAATAGAGTGAATGCTAGTGTAATTTAAAGAGTTTTCATTCAAGAGGTCTTTGTAAGGAGGTCTACTAAAGTGAAACAGAAGTTTACAGTCGAAGGTACTGTACACTTAGAAGATTCCTGAATGCTTAATTGCTTTTATTTAGAAAATTGTGTGCAGTTTCTCTTCCTCTACCCTGATTTGGTTACTTTTTCATACAATCCAAAGTATTGATTTCCAGCTCCCTTAAATCTGGAAATAAAGGAATTACCACTGAAATACAATCCTAAAATGAATGTCTAAATATTCAGGAAAGGTTTGCTGAACCCTTAATGATTTACATAGGACTAGGTCTTTTAATGATTTTGAAAGTAACCCCTTCCAAGGAGAACAGTGGTTTTGGAATAGTCTTAAAATTTTAAGTTGAAAAATTAATGCATTTTTTAATCCCAAATTATTGCAATAATTCTGTAGACTTTATGGAAAAATCTTTGTTATTTGGGGGCTATTTTTAAAGAAATAAATTCCAGAGAAAGAATCCAGAGTGAGAGGCTAAGAAAGAGAACTCTTCAGCTGTGAAGGCAGGAGTTACCAACACAACCTTACATTTGACAGACTTTATGACATTGGTACTTGATGCTATCGAAATACAATAATTTTCCTCTTTACTCACAGATACCTCGATGACAGACAGGAGAAAAGCCTGGCAGCTTGCCAATGGAAGGAGAGATGAGGATGACCTAAACGCAGACTGTGCATTGGAACACCACCCCACAAGAAACCAAGGGCAGGGAAACTGTTGTATGGCAGCAGGAATCAGAACTGGAGACAAGACCTCAGTGTGCTTTCCAGGGGTCCAAGGGGACCAGCCCCCCCTGGCTACACCCTCCTTTCAGGTAGTTGTACAGAGTGATGAGGTCTACTTTGAGCCTCCTCTTCTCCAGGCTGAACAGCCCCAGCTCCCTCAGCCTCTCCTCATATGATCTGTGCTCGAGTCCCTTCACCAGCCTGGTTGCCCTCCTTTGGACCTGCTCCAGGACCTCGATCTCCTTCCTGAATTGAGGGGCCCAGAACTGGACACAGTACTCGAGGTGTGGCCTCACCAGTGCTGAGTACAGGGGCAGAATCACCTCCTTGGACCTGCTGGCCACGCTGTTCCTGATACAGGCCAGGATGCCATTGGCCTTCTTGGCCACCTAGGCACACTGCTGGCTCATGTTCAGCTTCTTGTTGATCCAAACTCCCAGGTCCCTCTCCGTCTGGCTGCTCTCCAGCCACTCTGTCCCCAGCCTGTAGCGCTGCATGGGATTGTTGTGGCCAAAGTGCAGGACCCGGCACTTGGCCGTGTTGAACCTCATCCCATTGGAATCAGCCCAACTCTCCATCCTATCCAGGTCCCTCTGCAAGAGCCCTCCTGCCTTCCAGCTGATCCACAGTCCCCCCCAGCTTAGTGTCATCTGCACATTTGCTGATGATGAACTCAATCCCCTCATCTAAATCATCAATAAAGATATTAAACAGAACTGGGCCCAACACTGATCCCTGGGGGACACCACCACTGGATGCAGCACCGTTCAGCACCACTGGCCCTCCAGCCAGTTCCTAACCCAGCACAGGGTGCTCCTGTCCAAGCTGTGGGCTGACAGCTTTGTCAGGAGAATGCTGTGGGAGACGGTGTCAAAGGCCTTGCTGAAGTCCAGGTAGACCACATCCACAGCCTTCCCCTCATCCACCAGGTGGGTCACCCGATCATAAAAGGAGATCAGGTTGGTCAGACAGGACCTGCCCTTCCTAAACCCGTGCTAGCTGGGTCTGATCCCTTGCCCATCCTGCAGGTGCTGTGTGATTGCACTGAGGATGATCTGCTCCATGACCTTTCCAGGCACTGAGGTCAGGCTGATGGGTCTGTAGTTTCCTGGGTCATCCTGTCAGCCCTTTTTGTGGATTGGCGTGACATTCGCCAACTTCCAGTCATCTGGGATGTCCCCAGTGAGCCAGGACTGTTGGTAGATGATAGAGAGAGGCTTGAGGAGCTCTTCTGTCAGCTCTCTCATCACCCTTGTGTGTATCCCATCTGGTCCCATAGACTTGTGGGGATCCAAGCAGTTCAGTAGGTCACTGACTGTGTCCTTCTGGATTACAGGGGGGCTGTTCAGATTCTTGTCACCTTCTATAAGATCCAGAAGCCAGCTGTCCTCAGGATAACGTGTCTTACTGTTGAAAACTGAAGCAAAGAAGGTGTTAAATACCTCATCCTTTTCTTCATCTTTGGCAACTGTATTCTCGCCCATGTCCAGTAAAGAATGGATGTTTCCTTGCCCCTCCTTTTGCTATTGATGTATCTGTAGAAGGACTTTTTTGTTATCCTTCACAGAGGTGGTGAGATTCAGTTCAAATTGTGCCTTTGTCTCTCTAATTTTCTTTCTACACGACCTAACTATATTCCTAAATTCCTCCTGAGTAGTTAGCCCTTTTTTCCATAATCGGTAAGGCCCTCTTCTTAACCCTAATTTCTTTCAAAGTCTCCCTGTTCAGCCAGACCAGTCGTCTTCCCCATCGGCTTGCCTTTCGGCACACTGGGACAGACTGCTCCTGTCCTTTCAAAACTTGCTTCTTGAAGTACATCCATCCCTCCTGGAGTCCTTGGTTTTCAAGGGCTGTTTCCCAGGGTACACTCTGAACTAGTCTTCTGAATAGGTCAAAATCTGGCCTCCAGAAGTCCAAGGTAGAGGTTTTATTGATGACCCTCCTTGCATCCCTCACTATTGAAAACTCTATTATTTCATGATCGCTGAGTCCCAGATGTCCACCAACTACTACATCTCCCACCAGCCCCTCTCTGTTTGTGAAAAGAAGGTCAAGCGGGGCTCCATCCCTTGTAGGCTCATTTACCACCCTGGTATCATCATCTCAGTGAAAGAAAATGTGAAGCGAACTTCTCGCATATGAAGGCAAGTTTAAGTCAAAAAGTTATGCATGATCAAGTAATAAATGCCTAAATGGAAGCATAATTTGAATCTTTTGCTTTGGCCTTTTTTATTTTTTGAGTGCTGAGTCATACAACAAGATTTATATATATATTCACATGGGATATGTTTAAGACAAGGATGACATGAAGTCATACAGTTCAATTTTCAACTGTACAGACAATTGTTTTGCTTCATCTTCAGTTAACAATGTTTTGTCTTCATGCAACTATTTTACATGCATACTTAAAACTTCTCAGGATATGTTATTTTTCCGAAGTGGGCAACTTCTCTAATTTTAATCAGTGTTGAGTGATTAGCATTCTTGAAAATATACATGAGCAACATTCTTAAATATAGTTCACCTGACCTCTGCAACTGTATTAAGGATTATGTTGGTTTTTATGAACCACGAATACAGAATCATTGACTGCTATGAGGCAGCTATAAAATCTGGAGTACATTATCAAAAGTAGTTATTCCTAGTAACTATATTCTGGTCTGCATAAAAAAATTGACTTATATCTTTTTTTCATTAGTGAGCATCAATGCCACAATAAAAATCTCTAGAGAATGTCTTACAGCAGCTTCAATATTGAGGCCAAACTATGGCACGAAGTACTAATGTACTGTCTCCTATCCCACAGGTAGCAAGGATTCTGACTCAAGGATCAGGTATAATGCAAATGCTTGTTGTTGTAGGAGTGTTCACATACATGTTTTTTGGACTTAACTTTTTTATCACAAAATCATTCCAGTTGGAAAAAATTTCAAGATTATCAAGTCCAACTGTTAACTCTACCAAGTCAGACCATATCCTAAACACCACATCTACTCATCTTTTAAACAGCACCAGGAATGATGATTCAACCACATCCATGGGAAGCCTGTTCCAGTGTTTAATTACCCTTCCAGTGAAGAAGTTTCTTCAAGTATCTAATCTAAACCTCCCCTGGTGCAACTTGAGACCTGTTCCTCACGTTCTGTTGTTTTTTACTAGAGAGAAGAGATCAGCTCCCACCTCACTACAAACTTCTTTCTGGTATTTGTAGAGAGTAATAACACCTTTCCTCAGCTGCCTTTTCTCCAGACTAAACCCCAGTTCCCTCAGCCTCTTCTCGTAAGGTTTGTTCCTCAGATCCTTCAGCAGCTTCATTTCCCTTCTTTGGACTCCCTCCAGCACTTTGATGTCTTTCCTGCAGTGAGGGGCCCAAAACTGAACACAGTATTTGGGGTGCAGCCTCACCAGTGCTGTACAGGGGATGATAATGTCCCTAGGCCTGCTGGTACAGTATTTCTGCTGCAAGCCAGGACATCATTGACCTTCTTGGCCATCTGACCACATTGCCACAAAATGTGTTTGTCCTTTTATTAAACATGTTCAGTTATCCATGACTTGGGGGAAAAAAAAATCTATCTTGACTATTATAAAGAATCTTTAAAACTATTTAAAACAAACATACATGCATACATTAAAAAAATAAAATTACTAACACTATTTTTACTTCTGCATGTATTTTTGTTCTCTTCTTTGCCTTCAGCTTCTTACTTATCCATATACATACTTTTATTAAAATTATACAATTTTTTTCTGATATACATGTAATAGTATACTTAAAAAAAACTATGTTGAGCTAATAAAATGTTAAGTGAAAATTTTTATTTAACTCTAACTTTAGTGCATTTTTGCACCTTCTATGATAGTGTATGGATTAGCTGAGTTCAAGAAAATACATGAGATTTTTTAAAATAAAAAACCCCAAACAGAATATAAACCTAAATATGATATAGGGTTTTTTTACGGTTTGCAAGAAACCAACAATGTAAAATTAATAGCTGTAATGCCATAAAGGCTCTAGGATGTTAATTAACCCTCAGGCAAAAATTTCCTTCTTGACATTGAAGAGGTCATGAAATAGCTCAAATATTTTCTTAATTAAAAGTTATATACAAAACATCTGTCTCAGTATATGTTTACTTCTGCAACATAGGGCTTGTGTTAGATGATGTTTTTGGGAAACTTGTAGATCTTAATAAGGAAAACACAGAGGAACAAGATTATTTTAGAAGCTAAAACACATTTAGAAATTGCACTAGAAGTCAACAGAATTTAAAGGCAAAAGACATGGAATGAAAATTCCTAAAAATCCTCAAATTTTTTTTTTTTAACTAATGAAATATATATATAAGTCAGGTTTTTCTAGGCTGCATCAAAACAAAGGTGACCAGCAGGTCAAGTGTGGTGATTTTTCCCTTCCACTATTGTGAGACCCCACCTGGAGCACTGTGCCCACTTTTGGAGCCCAAAGCTGAGGAAGGACTTAGAGCTGTTGGAGCAAGTCCAGAGGAGGGCAAAAAAGATAATCAAAGGGCTGGAGCACCTGTCCTAAAATGACAGGCTGAGGGAGTTGGGGTTGGTCAGCCTGGAGAAGAGAAGGCTCCAGGGAGACCTTATAGCAGCCTTCCACTATCTAAAGGGGCCTACAGAAAAGCTGGTGAGAGAATATTTACAAGGGTGTATAGTGATAGCCCAAGGGGTGATGATTGTAACCTGAAATAAATTTAGGTTAGAGATTAGGAAGAAATTCTTTAGTTTGAGGATAATGAAACACTGAAATGGGTCACCCAGGGAGCAGGGGGATGCCTTATCTTTGGAAGTGTTCAAGGTCATGTTGGATGGGGGTTTGAGCAATCTGGTCTACTAGAAGATGGCCCTGTTCACTAGTTGGAACTAGATTATCTTTAAGGTCTCTTCCAATAGAAACCATTCTGTGGTTCTATTATTCTATGATTCAACTACCATTTGTTGATATTTACACAGTGGTTCTAATTATACAGGAAACAGAAGATACAGCTTTTTTTAAAAGAGTAGAAATGTAGCATAAATGAAGGGTTTGGAGTGACATTTACAAATATTCAGTGACATCATCTCTAAGGGATGATATTTTTCCTGCTGCCATCAGGTAGTGAAGAAATATGTCATTGTTATTAGAGCAGGATTAAGCTTTGAGTACTTCAAAGTCAAATCGATTCTCACAATGTTTCAACCTATGGGATTTCAAATAAATTTGAATTAGCAGTCAATTCTGGCTGCAAGGAGCTTTTCCGTTTCAATGAAACCTTTGTATAGGAACATGACTTGAACATCAGAAGCAAAGGTTTAACAAGTAAATTCTATGAATTGTGGGTGGTTTTTTTTTTCTTGTTTCTTTCCTGCTTCCCCCATGTCTATATGCAGGCAAAAGTAAAAGTAAAAATAAAATTAGAAGACAACCACTTGCATTTGTAATGACCACATGGGAAATATTAGTCTTAAAAAAATCAGCAACAAAGATGATCTCCTGTCAGTGTTGGAAATGGTATTATATGAAGCCAAAAACACAAAAGCAAGAAACCAAACATGAGGAGAAATAAAAGCAAAGTTCACACTATGTAACACATCAAATATTTTAAGTCACATTAGAAACCTAAGCTTCAAGCTTAGTGAACATAACAGGTTTTCCCTTTGAATCAGCAAACACGAAACAACTTAAAATCCAGTGTTTTTATTATACTTTTACTACGCTAAATTAATGTACTCTGGTTATGCTTTTCACATACAGAAACTATGATTACAGAATATATAAACACAATTTCACTTAGCCACAGAGAATGATTTCTTGTTTGAAAAGTATATACAATTTAGATAACATACAAAATAAATTGGTAACTTTAAAACTAATTATGCATTTCACTGATGCAGTTAATTTAAACTTAATAAAAAAAATCACAATATGATATGTATTAATTAACAGATAACTTTCTGCGTTCCTATAAGTGTATACAAAATTAGATAAGTTGACACAATAGGCATTGAAATAGTGCATATAATTAGTATAACTTTAGGACATTGAAACAATGTCCAGCAAGCACTCAATACACACTGGGTGGAATACTAACCTTTGGAAATCTATTCAGATTTTTTCATGGAGATGTTAATTTCATATTTAAAACCATACCTAAAAATAATTTAAAATGACATTATTTGCATCAGCACCTCTCAATAAAGTATTCAATAATAAGCAATTTAAAAAGCTCAAAAGCTTATTGTTGTATATAAGATAATAACATATTTTGCAGATGAGAAATCAAATGAGAATAACTTTGGTATCATAATTCCTACAGTATGCCAACAAGCTTTCACACACTTCTATAGTACTGTGGGGTTTAGTATCAATCATATTAGGAAAAAATCACTCTCCATACTATGTCTCGATATCAAATGTCTCTATTGATCCATTTTCTCTTGTGTACATTATATTTTTAGATTCAAATCACCTATTGAAAATTTATCTACAGTTACTTTTTGTTATTGCCGTAGTCCTGAATACAACTATCTCATTAAACAATAAATAAAAATAAATACTAAAAGGAGCTTTTTTTAACTTGTGGATCTCCATCTCCTTAGAGGTAAAAATCAATCTTGGTAGGTCAGATCATTGATCTATTGTATATACATGTGACATATAGTGACGTTTGAAATTGCAATGCCTATCAAATATAGAAATACTCTAAAAACATATGCCAATTGTGCTTCTGACATCCAAATTTCTTGTAGTTTTTAGAATAACCTCTTCTCTTTTTCACGAACTTAAAGATGTGGAAGACATTAGTACCCCACCTCTCCATAGTATTTGCATGGCAGTATGTCCAAGTATCTTCAGAAATATATAAGAAATAGATCAATAATAGCCAACAGACACTGATAGAAAAGAAAGACTGAAGCAGGAAGCCTATAGTGAAAATTGGCAGTGACTACTTTAGTTGTTACTAAATAAAATCTGCAGTGTTGTAATTAGACATGGACTTGATTTTAAGATTATGGATGCCTTTCTGAAGAGCAATAGGAATCTACTATCATTTTTCTGTTAATGAAGAGAATGGAATAATTATGATGTAATTTTACAGACTGATTACAGATGAAAATAATTATAGATACACAGAATTTTCCAACTGTTGACCAGAAGTTCTTTCTTTATACAGAAAAAACCATAAGTTTTATCCCAGCACTCATGCTTTATAAACTATATAATGAAAAGATTCCAACTTTGACAATACAAATATCTTACACATATGTTACTATTTGTTAGTCAATTACATGTGTCAAAATGCATCCACTGCAGAATTTAATTCAGGAATAGAAATATTTTATGTATGAAATAGTTTAAAGTGCTATAAAATTTGTTTGCATCTGTTTAATTCACTTCATATTTTCACTTTAAGTTTTCATTCATTATATTTTGACACCTTCTACCACCTTAACAATTTTATTAGCCTCTTGAAGCGAATGCCCTTCAGAGCATTACAAATTATTCTTTTAGTATCTAATAATGAGAGAGATGAGCAATGCACTAACAAAAATGTAAGGCTTGATAATATAGTTCAATAAAATCTCTACTAGCAGCCAGATATAAATGATTAAAATACTTAGTATTTCTGATTTTACAATTTTTCCTTTAACGTTTTACATTTTATTTACATGAAAACTTAGTTGGCTAAAAAGAGATGGATGTGTACAGAATTAAAGAACAATCGGCTCTAACCATGGCTCTTCATCTTGTTCGGTGGGCTGTAACATAAAAATCCAATTTACAGAAATTTTAAAACTAGACAGTAAGGGCTAGACTAAAACAAAAGATAAATGCAGAAAGCAGTTCTTTTTGACTTACAAATATAAAGACTTTTCAAGTAGTATTTAGCAGTTTCTCCACTGTAAATAGAAAAATATATATTATCTAATGGAACATACAAGAAAGTTGGTATTGAGTTATATTGAGCTGAGAGGTTAGATTTGCTAACACTAAGAAAATTTATTATATTTAAAACAGCCTTTTACTATTAAACAGAATTTAATCAGATGTTTGCTACTGACTAGTTACTATTTCTTAGGAAGTGATTGATCAGCCCCAAGATATCTCAATAGGACAATCGCTGCTTCAGGTCAGTTCCTGGGTGGATGTTAAAATCTTGTTGCAGGTTTCACTGTAACTCCAAGTATCAAACATAACAGTGAAAGAACCTGGCACTGGTCAACATTGTGGTGTCTCAAACTGTCTCTGGATTTCTCATGTGAAGGGGCAAACATTTGTTTAAGCAGGGAAAAAAAAAAAAAAAAATTAAAAAAAAAATCTGTTTTATAAAACAAAACTAAAAGAGACAACACTCCTATAACGCTTTACTTTTAGACAAATGAAGAACTGAAGACAGAGGAAGGATAGTTTTGTCAGTGATTACAAAAGCTGGGAAAACTCCATTCTTCATCTCTTTTACATTCTCCCTGTGGTGACAAGGAAACCACTGCCACTGTTTGTTTTTTGTTTGTGGGGTTTTTTTGTTTGCTTGTTTGCTTGTTTTTTTGCAGAGATATTCTAGTTGTATGCTTCTTACTTTTCCTAGTCTCAGTTAGAAAAACAACTAGAGTACTGTCTACTGATAGATGGCCTTTAGAAAGTGTAGATATTTTTGTTGGTGTTGGTTATGTACACTCCCTTTGGAGTCAATTAAAATAAAAATGTCCCGGGTTTGTCTGAACCTGAGGTATATGTCTAAAATGAAATGTATGATTTGGCTCAACCAGCTCCCTTTTTATGAAATAAGAGTAATGTTACCTCAGTTCCCAGGAGTGTTATGAACACATCAAATGAGACATAAAGTGCATAGCAGCACCTAATTCCTTCATTAAATATTAAATAATTTTATTTTAAACATTTAAAAAATTATGTCCATGGTTTTACTCTCTCTTTTTCTCTGGGAAAACTGTTTCTTGGACAAGTAAAAGCACATATCCAACACAGATGCAAAGGCCCAGGGACCCAGTCTGGCTCAGAGAAACTCAGACAATCTTGGTCAGTACTGGCAAATTTTGAGAAGACTCCAGATGAGAGCTTGCAGTAGTTGAGGCTTCTAAAGTCAATAGGAGACTGCCATTATATAAATATACATATATATCTGTATATATTTTTTTAAAAAATTTTTTTTACAGGAAAAACTTATCCTCCCTATTATTATTGAGACTTCACACAGATTAATTTACTATGCAGTAATTTCCAAGAAAATTAAACAATTATTCTTTCCATAGAAATCACTTCTACAAGCCACAGTATAAATAAGTGCAGGCTGAGTGGAAGCTTAATTCATATACAATGCTAGATTTCAAATTTTGATTTTCTCCCAAGGTCTTCTCTGCTTTAGCTTTTGATCTTGCTATGGTCTTGATACTCTCAGTCAGAGAAAGATGAACTTTAGGTGTTTCTAAAAATAAACCATATAAAAAAAATACAAACCTCTTTCTGCTGAAAATACTCAGGATTCCTTGTATTTCTAGAACAAAGGGTATGAGTTCACTTGGGACCACTTATAGGTCATTTTTTCAATATTAGATAATGTTAGAACTAAGGAAATAAATAGAATGTCGAAATTATTCAGACTATTTTCAAGTCTACAGTATATAAGCCATGAAGATTTGGTTCTGGTATGTGATCAGTCAAAAGAATTATGACCCACCAGAACATCAAGCTTAAGTTGCTGCAGAGAATTCTTAATTAGGATTCTCCATAGGGTGCTTCTTTGCTTTCAATAATACACATTTTTTAAAGAAGAATGACTGTCAATTTTATTATGTGATTTGGAGTGCTGAAGCATATTTTCAGCTTGTTTCCGTGTGTTCATGCCTCCACCAATTGGAGTTCTGAAAAAAAGTCCAAAACACCACAAAAATGGAAAGCAAATGAGAAAAAATAATGTAGCTGCACTTAAATGTTTATTTTAAAAGCTTTTATTTCTCCTCTCCCTTTCATGCCATAAAATATTCGGGCTGGTTTGAAAGGTGTTTTTAAAAACAATGAGGGGGCTAGCTGAATATGTTGCACTCACATTACACTAAAGATCAGATACCTAATTTTAGTTACCTGTTCTTGGTACCTACTAGTACAAGATACAAAGGAAAGCTTGAAGAATGGTGTCTTCTCACCTTCACTTTATTTCCCCAGCTATCATTTACACATTGGTTTTATTAAGAAATAAGTAAGCCTTTTTCTTTTTCACTAAGAATATCAGAAGCACTAATGTTTTTGAAGATATCTAAAAGTCATAAAGGGGTAAAATAAGAAAAAATTAAAATATTACTGATTTTGAGAATATTTCTTATAAATGTATTAATGATAACTTATATCGTTATCCATATAACAGAATACTTATGATTTTAAGATTTTGAAATCCCAGGAAAGGACCTCAAGATGGTCCCAATTGTTCAAACTTCTCAGACTATTGTTTAAAATACCAATATTTCTGTAGCTGACTACTTTTACAAAAACACAAATCCACCACAAAAAATGCCACTTTTAATGAAATTTTAGCTCAGCACTCCATCATATCCAATAAAAATGGCTCCTGTTATACACAAGTTTTCTGATAACCATGATGTATCAATTGCCTGCAGATGGAAATCAGAAGAATATATCTTGAATTCAGATCATCAGTCAAAAACTTAAAGATAATTTCTGATCAGTGTTACAGGAACAATTTAGAAAAACCTGCTTTGGACTTGTAGTAAATGACAGCTTTGGAGAGATAAAAGCACCAGCTTGGAAAATGAGAACTCCTTTATATTTCACTTAATGAAGCCTATTTCTGAGTATTTACACACCATGAAGTTTTGATTTTGCTATTTAAAAATCTTAAGATGAAAAGGACAGCAAGAAGAGAAGGGTTAGGACCAAGACAGTAAGATTATCTTTTGAGATAATACAGAAACGTAATAATAACTGCAACCCCATAGATTATTTACATCATGTGCCACGAAATTATGAACACAGTGGTAACCTCAGTAAATTATTCTGGAGGTAGACTTTAGAGCACAGAAGAATTTAAAGCATTTATAAGTATTTAGGGAATTCTGAATAGAACTTGCTATTTTATTAAGAGGAAAGAGGAGGAAATATTTAGATCATTAAATCAGAAGTGTATACATCTAGGTCAGACTTCTAAAGGCTAACTACCTGACATTAGGAAGAGGCTGATTTCCCAAATAGACAAAGCACTTGGGCACAAGCCCACTGGACAGTCATGAGCTTCACATTGTCCTTGTGTAGAACAATATAGAATGAAGTGTCCAAAAGATGTGGTAAGACTTTAGTTTGATAAGGCTCTGTGGGCTGCTGAAAGCTCAGGGCTCCCAGCTGTGCGCATGGAATTGGACATAATCATGGTTACATTGGGCTTTATATCTGATTAAGGTAAAGATATTTAATCAAAGCATAATTAAGGAAGTCTGCATCTATCTGCCATAAATTCCTTAGCTCCCCTGATCTTGTCCACCTGATACCTCTCTTTGACTGCCAAGGCCTTTCAGGAGAAAGTTTCTATTTAGGTGTTGAGTATTCTGGAGCATCTTATGTTCTACATCCACCTTCATCTTCCCCAAGGGCTTCATTTGGAAGCTGAGGATTAAAAGTTCTCTTCTTCAAACATATGGAAGAGAATGCTGGAAAGCATCAGCTCTAAAACCTGCACTCATGGCCACAGATACGCACATACTCATTCACTAATACTACTTCAAATGAAAAATGAGAAAGAACAAAGTGTTGAATTTGAAGACAATAAAGATTCATTGATTTAAAAGCTGAAAAGGGGCTGTCAAGGATATATATTTTTACTTGCTGTTTTGTTCATCACAAAGGAGTTTCCTGAATTAATTTCTCTTTTAAATTGAAAATTTTTTAAATTAAAAAAAAATTTTTAAAAAATACCTATCAGCCTTTGTATAAACATTTCCAGTGGTAGGGATAATCTATCTCAGTACATGACAAGTTCTTCTATTGGTTATTTTTGCTGTAGAAAATGTTTGCTTTGCTTTTTGTTACTGAACTTTTCTAGGTTCTGTTTCCAGCTAAATGGGTCTTATTATATTGTTTTATCTTGTATATACATATAAATTAGGATAATTCTTTTAAATTTTGCCAAAATTATTTTTTAGCATTTTTTTTCTTGATAAAATAAATTATTTTTTAAAAATGGATCTCCTGGATTTCTACTTATATACCTTTCATGGTGTTTTTCTAAATTCTATCCAGTATTTTAATACATTTCCAAAATCAATATGAGACAGGACTACAGAATTCTGGAAGTATTCATGCAGTTTCCAAGATCAGAAGGAATATATTTTCTGTTTTCTCCTATTCTCATCTGTATTTACATCAGGATCATGTAAGTCCTTTTGGTCCCATTACAGTACCATTCAATTTTTCAGTTTCTATTTCCCACGATACAGTTGTTCTTCGTGAAGAAGCATGGACTTAATCTTCTCTTGCTACGTTTTGAACATAATATATTATTAAGGTTTATGTCTTCTACTAGGGTAACAAACTGGTCTAGATCACAACCACTAACAGCCTGATTGTGCTGATTGCACCTGTGCTGTTAGTAATTCAATATCCTCTCCCTGCTTTCTCTATCTAACAGTTAGAGCACAGGGTCATGAGCCATTCCCTGCAGGAGTTGTTAAAATGCGATCACCTGATTAGAGCTCTGGTTATAATTACACTTTAAGAGGAGTTAACTGAAATTCCCATTTTAATTTTTATTTCCTAAAAGTTAATTTTTAATAAATGTTCCACGGTTTAAGGCTCCATTTCCTTTTGAAGAATTTTAAAGAGATTTTTTAAATAGTTCAGAAATTACTTCCACAATTTTTCAATAAATACTTTGAGAATTGGAAAAGGGAGCTATTTCCCATTAGGATTATCCTTCTGATTTTTCTTCTCTCAACTGAGAAGAAATATATAAATGATTAAGAAATTCTTTGTTTATATCATCCACATTTACAGCATTACGGGTAATCAATAAGTTATTTTTGGTGCATTCAGCCATAGCTATCAATTTAACTCTGATTTACCATCCTACTTCTTTTAATATTAGCCTCCAGCATTTACAAATGTCTAAAAGCCCAGGCCAGAAATCAAAAAATCCTTGAGAAATGTCCCTTAAGCTTCTGCAGAGCAGCTATGTAACACATAAATAATACAAATAACAAATAAATATCAATGGATTTGATGAACCACGAGCATGATTTTTTTGATCATTAGATGATGGCAGGTGTAAATACCACAAATATGTATTTGAAGACTTGATGTGTTGGGTAATCTTGGTAGACATAATAGAAATTTTAATAAAATGTGTAACTTGGTGATGAATACTAAGATCAGTTGATTTCTGATTACGGTTCAGAATGTACCTCCTTATAGAATTGTCATGGCATAGACTATCTTTTTTATGTAGTCACAGAGATCTTGCGCTACTGTTTGGTTTGGGTTTTCATTTTTTTTTGGGGGGGGGGGTTTGTGAAATGCTGAAGCACTATCATCCCCAATTTACAACTACAGCAATAGAATTCATGGTTTCCATAGAAACTGAGGAATTCCAAATGAGGAGGAAAAGTATGCAGCATACTTTCGCCCCATCATACAAGCAGAAAAAATAGTAAGCAGACATGCAAAATGAACCTAAACTACTTCCCTCTCCTCTCCTCTCCTCTCCACT